>ML780141.1:1066237-1078160 GCA_009831015.1 Picea engelmannii | reverse complement strand
CATGTATTCTATCTCCTCTTGTGTCTTGGGACACATTTCCTTAGTTAATTTGAAATGGATGGCCAAAGGTGTACTAACTGGTTTTTCATTCTGCATTCTAAACCTCTCCAACACCTTCTCTGTGTACTCACCCTGAGACAATGCTAATTTTTTATTTTTCCTATCTCTTGGTATTCTCATGCGAAGGATTTTCTTTGCAGCACCCAAATCCTTCATCGCAAATGAATTGGCTAATTTCTTCTTGATCATATTTATATCCTGCATATTAGACCCTGCAACAAGCATTTCATCTACATACAATAGCAACATAATATATCTTCCATTTTCTAGCCTTTTAAAATAAACACAGTGATCAAAATGACATATACTATAACCATGTTCTGTCATAAACCTGTCAAACTTAAAATACCACTTCCTTGGAGCTTGCTTTAGGCCATACAAGCTCTTCTTCAACCTGCATACCAAATTCTCCTTCCCTTTGACCTCATACCCCTGTGGTTGCTACATATAAATCTCTTCCTCCAAATCCCCATGGAGAAAAGATGTTTTTACATATAACTATTCAAGATGCAAATCTTCCACTGCCACAAGACTTAAAATAGTCCTAATTGAAGTCATTTTAACAACAGGAGAAAATATTTCATCAAAATCTATACCTTTCTTTTGTGCAAACCCCTTTACAACAAGTCTAGCCTTGTATCGCTTTTCTCCTCCATCTTCTTCCTTCAACTTGTAAACCCATTTATTCTGCAATGCTATTTTTCCTGCAGGAAACTGAACCAAGTCCCAAGTCTGGTTATTTGCCAAGGAATTCATTTCCTCTTTCATGCCTTGCTCCCACTTGTTTTTGGTGTCTACCTACATTTCCTCTTCATAACATTCCGGTTCACCAGAATCAGTCAACAATAAATAATACAATGAAAGAGAGTATCGTTCAGGGGGTATACTTAACCTGGTAGATATTCTAACAACACTTGCAGGTGTTTGAGGTACCTTCTGCTCCTGTTGTTGTACATTTTGATTTTTAGGTTCCTTTGGAATTTCTTTTTTAGTGATCTCATCAAGCACCATGTATTCTTGTTTTTCTTCTTCCTATTTCTTTCCCTACAACTAATCTTTGTACATGACCTTCTCATTGAATATGACATCTCTACTCCTAATGATTTTGTTATTTTCATAATCCCATAAGAGATAAAAAAAATCATTAACACCGTATCCAATAAAGGTACACTTCTTGGATTTAGACTCAAGCTTTGTTCTATTTTCTTTATCAATATGGACAAATGCTTCACAACGAAAAGTTTTCAAAAAAGAATAGTTTACCTTTTTTCCTGTCCATTCCTCCTCTAGAATTCTACCATCCAAAGAGCTTGAAGGTCCTCTGTTTATTAAGTAAACAACAATATCTACAACATCTTCCCATAACTGTAAGGGAAAACCAGCATGCAATCTCATACTCCTTGCACGCTCCATTATTTTCATGTTCATCCTTTCTGACACACCATTTTCTTGTGGTGTTCTTGGAAGTGTCTTCTCTCTACGAATCCCATGGTATGAATAGTAATCATCAAAATCCTTGCTGTAATATTCACCTCCATTATCTGATCTAAGACACTTCAAACTTTTTCCTGTCTCATTCTCAACTAAAGATTTCCATTTCTTAAAAGTATCAAAAACATCAAATTTTTGTCGAATGCAATAAACCCAAGTTTTTCTAGTTGCATCATCAATAAAAGTAACATAATAACGAGAGTCACCAAGAGATGATACCTGAGCTGGTCCCCATACATCTGTATGCACAAGCTCTAACCTTTCATTCTTCTTTTCTTTTCCGACTTTGAGAAATCTGACTCTCTTTTGTTTTCCATAAACACAATGCTCACAGAATTCCAAATCAATTTGTTTAAGATCTGGCAGCAAATTTATTTTGTGAAGTATCTGCATACCCTTCTCACTCATGTGTCCCAGCCTATGATGCCACAACGCTGTATCCATTCTTGTAGAAGCTAAAGATATAGAAGAGTCAGTATTACCAGTACATAAATAGAATGTACCTACCTTCTCTCCTTTTTCTATCACCAATGATCCTTTGATGACCTTCCACATCTTATATGTAAATATGGATATACAACCTTCACTTGCCAACTGCCTTGTTGAAATTAGATTTTTCCTTAAATCTGGAACATGTCTTACCTCTTTCAACAATCATTAGTTTCCATTGTGTTTCTTTATTTTTACCTTTCCCATTCCAACAATTTTGCATGGTGCATTATCACCCAAATGAACCTGTCCAAAATCACCTTGAACATAATCTAGGAATGTTTCCTATGGGGTGTGGCATGAAATGAAGCTCCTGAATCTACTACCCAAGACTCGGAAATATTATCTACAGAAAGAATCAAAGCATCTTGTAACACATCACCTGGTACATTTGCTTCCTGATTTCTCTCCTGTTGTCCATCTCTTTGTTTCTTTGGAGACTTGCAGTCTTTCTTCAGATGTCCTTTCTTCCCACAATTCCAACATTCTATCTTTCCAAGTCTGGATTTGGATCTTCCCTTCCTAGAATTCCCACGGTTCCCTGAGCCCTTTCCTCTATTCTTTTGTCTTCCCCTATTCTCCATGTTCAATGCATTACCTAATGTCTCACTTGTGCTTTTCCATTGCATTTACTCACTAAGGATAACACCAACAAGATCATCAAATTTTAAAGTATTTGAACTAGAGACAGAGTTACTTACAACCATGAACAAGTTGTTCCAGCTTTCTGGCAATGAGCACAAGATTAGAAGATCCCTAACCTCATCATCAAAGTCCACTTTTACAGAACTTAGTTGATTTGTAACCGTATTAAATTCATTTAAATGATCTACAACAGACCCACCTTCTGACATCTTCACATTAAATAATCTCTTCATTAGAAATACTTATTGGATGCCGAGGGTTTTTCATACATTTTAGCCAACGCATCCATCAGATCCTTTGTTGTCTTTTCTTTTGAAATATTGAAAGCCACCGATGTTGCCAAGCTCAGTCGTATCGTTCCTAGGGCCTTTCTATCAAGAATCTCCCATTCTTCATCCTTCATGGTCATCGACTTCTTTGCTACTCTGCCCAATGGTAGGAATAGATCCTTCTGATATAAATAATCTTCCATCTACATCTTCCATAACTGGTAGTTTTGGCCATTAAATTTCTCAACCCTAAACTTTCCATCTTACGACATTGCTCCCACTCGAACCAGGAACCCTCTTTCCTGCGAGTCACCTTTCGCTCTGATACCAGTTGTTAGAAAAATAGGACCGTGGAGCAATAAAATAAAACAAATGTGGAAAAAAAACATAGAAGATACACAATACAATAGAGACACATATTTACATGGTTCACCCAGTGTGGGCTATGTCCACTAGAGAAATTGCTAGGTCGTTCCTTTATTATTATCCAGCGAATGAAGGGATACAACCTATAACAAAACCCGTTGTAACTTCCTCTTCTTTATCTCACAATCTCATATCTCATAATACAATACTCGCCATCATACATAGCCGTAATACATTTCCCTCATTGGGCCTGTTGTTGCTGTGTGACAAATTTTTGGGTCTCTGCAAGCTGAGGACATAGATGGGTTGGGTGGTCTTCCGCGCACAAGTTGCATGGATACCTCACCTTCCATTTTTCAGTGTTGTCCCCACCAGCATTATCGTTGGGTTTTTTATCCCCCTTACCCTTCTTTCGTTGTTTTTTCTTCCCTTCAGGCTGCTGGGGGGCCTTTGGGTTAGTCGACTACACTGTGTGTACCTCCGCGATTTGGGTAGGGGGAGCAGCCAAAGCAGTAGTTTGGCTGGCCTCTCTGTGTTTTATGGATAACTGTTGCAACTGATTTGTCAATTGCTCAATGGGATTGGTTTGTGTTGAACCGACGATACCATCAACATGCGGTCCAACTCTCTGTCTAGTTTTATCCAGTATTGAACGTGGCACATATGGCAAGATGTTGTATAATAAACCAGACTGAGAATAGATGAGCTCAACCTGTTGAGCCCGCATGATGGCGTCTTCTTCAGAGAAAACCCTGGATGTCGCGACATCTTTGGATAACTGCAGGACCAAAGACTTAAGGAACCACTCAAGCAGGAATGCTGGTGGGACTCGTAATTTGATTAAACTCTTCTGGCGTCTCCATTCTCAGATGTGATCAGAGATATGGTCCACTGTTGTCTGTTTGAAATTAGCGAGCAACTTTGTGCCAACGTTGTATCTCACAGGTAACTAAAAATGGTTAAGGAAATCCATCGCCAATTTGACAAAAGAAGAGTATCTTGAGCGATCGAGCTCAATGTACCATTTCGCGACACTCCCAATGAGAGTGCGTTGAAAAAATCACAACTGTACGGAGTCATATTTCAATGAGTTATATGAGCACCAAAGATGAAAGGTAGTCACATGATTGCCTAGATCTTTGTTAATCTTAGCCTCAAACTTTGGAATGTTCAAAGGCAACTTTGTCATCATAGGAGGCCAACGTGGATCGTGACAAATGGGGTCATTCAACAAACTTGTCAAATCTGGCAGGTGTAAAGTTGCCAGGAAAGGTAGTTTGGGTTGCTACTGATAACCTGGGGAAAAGGGTCCTGGAGTTTGACTGGCACCAAGTTGCCAGGAAAAGTTTGGCTACTGGCCCGGATTCTGGTAGAAACCATGGCCCTGACTAGCATAAGGATTTTACATCTGTGGAGACATCATCAGCTGATTTCCCAAATAGGACATGGATTTTTGGGCATGCATTGTATTCGAAGGACTTTGGGAAGGATTACCCATGTCAGTCCCGTAGGGATAGGCATAGTAGTTTGTCCAGGGTTCCATTGATTGTGGAAATAATTACTCCAGATCAACATTCTAGAGGAGGGAATGGATCCTTGTCTTGAATTCCAAGGTCCTGGTAAGTTTTCCCCCTATGCAGGAATAGTACCTTGCCCAGGAATAGATTGTCCAAAAATGGGGTTGCCCCCAGCCGAGAAAGCGGCTGATGAGAACGTGTTGTTACCAAACGTTTTGTTCCAAGAAAACCATGTTGAACCTACCAACATACTATGCGAAGGTGGTCCTTGACTCCCCGCTCCAAATAAACTATTGTGTGTAGGTTGCTCGGCGGGTTGCTGATGTGAACCACCGAGTGAAGGGGACGAAGGAGGGATATGACCTCCTGCGTAAGGAAAAGAGTTAAAAGGGACAGGAGTGCCCCCCAACTGACCTTGTAGAGGAGCAATAGAGCTCCCTGCCCCCAGACCAAAAGTCTGTAAAGTGGAGTAGGACAGTACAAGACTTGTACTTGAACTAGGCATACCGTATGAGAACGGAGGGCCTGTCGCACTAGGTGTAAGAGGGGTTGTGGCCGCCGCCAAAGATGGGTTTGGACCACTGTGCGAAGTAGTTTTGGTCAAGACCATGGTGGCTCGGACTGACAATGGTAGGTTAGGAGATGACTCTCCTGTAATGACAACCGTGGTGGGAATTGAAGAATTCCCAGAAGAAGTAACAACATTTGTTTCCATTGCTATGTGAGGTACTGCCTGGCACTCGTGAAATTGAATTGGTATAATAAAAGGTGCCAAGAGATCAGTGGTTGAGGTTTCAACCGAGCCAAGAGCGGTTGCTTCAAGGTTCAAAACAGTGGATTCCTCTCGGGGCTGTTCGGGCACAATGGTTTGTAACCCGGTCGCTTCAAAAGACCTGTTAGCACTTGGTAAATTTCCTAGAGGTTGAAACAAAAGAAATCTACAAAGGTAACTTTATCCAACCACTTTTAAAGCTGGGATCTAGCCCTTCTAGCTTCAGAGAGGGATCTCTCTATATGATTTAGCTATGTTCCCAATTTTAGATATTAGGCTAGGTAAAGAAATAGGTCGTTTTTGTTGTAAGAGTGTTTTATGAATTGGTTGAAACAGTCTACACATCCATTGGGATATGGGGTCTGCGTTTAAATAAATATGAAATACAACTAGAAACGTGAAGGAAGACTTCCACAGGGAGAGATAATACACTCACTGGATCTTTTAGTAGCTTAAATGATGGATAGAAGAAAAGATGAGAAAGGTAAATTCAACTACGAAGTAGTTAAGAATTTCTTAATTGAAAACACCAGAAGATAAACACTAAAATCTTTTGAGTCAGAGACAGGGTATCCAAGATAAATCCTGCCACATTCGTTACTCTTAAAGATTAGAATTAGAAACAAAATGACCACAAAGCAATAATAACATTCAACTTAGAGAGTGAACATCACCAGTGAATACACGCAAGAATCCTGTAAAAGTGCCTCCTTTTATTAATGGCAGATTTCTTCAAAAATGTTACAGTCTGAATAGCGTTAGGGTGTGAATATAAACAACCCTAAATACTTCAAAAGGTGAAGTATTTATAACTCAAATTACAAACGTTCCTATCATAAATGATCCGGACGTGCTAATTCTATTTTTAGTCTAACTAATTTAACTAATCGAACTGCTTGATGACTTGTTGCAACTGCACGCAGATTTTTGGGTAGGCCATTGATGAAGCCTTCGCATGACATCATCTAACTGGACATGTGACTGGACCTGGACAACTCATCTGCTAATCGAGCAGATCGCAGAGTTCCTCCCATCTGAGATGACTAGGCACAGTGACTTTGAGCAGTCTTCGATACACTTCATCCATTTCTGTATACTTGGCAAATGTGGGCTTAGTGAGGAATATGTATCGAATCTCGTGTTGGATACTGATGTCCAAATGAAGGGAATCTAGGAATGATTTTCCAGTGATGCTCCCTTGTATGCTAGCAAATTTTGAACTGTTCTTAGACACTTCCGACAATCTCTTTTTGTAATCTGAGAGTGTCATCAGTTTATCATTAATGACCTTTAGACCGGGTAGACCTTTCTTCTGGAGAGCCTCGATCTTGCTCAAGAACCTTTGTACCCCCTGGTCCATGATTTGAACCTTTTCTTCCAGTTGAAGCATTAATCCTCTCTTGGTCAAAACTCTTTTGACCTCAAGGATGGTCTTTGTTCTGTCTTCTATCTTCAACTCTTCTAGCTCTTCTCTGGTCTTAGAATTGAGGAATTTGATGATATCATTTGCCTGAGTTGGTCTATCTCCCAATTCTACTCTGATCTTCTCAATGGCCTGTTTTCTCCTCTGGACCAACTCATTCTGCTCAAACATAATTTGGATCATGGGCCATATCTCATTTATGGACTTTGTGATGTTTGTCCATACATTCTCTTTGACCTCAGCCAAAGTCTTCCCTGCCACTATTTTCTTTTGGAGCTACTATAGCTTCTTCTTTATTTGCTCGGTTACCTGCTTTTCCTTGGAGAGACTGGTCTGGAAGGAAGTTTTGAGTTCCTGGAGGTTCTCAATTTCCTTTTTAAGCCTGCTGATCTCTGTCTTTTGCAGGTTCATCTTTTCCATGGATTTGGCCAGGTTGGCTGTCTTCTCTTGGGATGTCACTGGGACTGTGGACTGGATTGCTGTCACTGTCGTTGTGCTTTCTCCTGAAATCGGAATGGCACTCAATGGAATGACTTCCATTGGCTTCATCTGCTCCTTTTATTTTAATAATCTCTCCATCTCAGCTTCCATTTCTTTGAGCTGTGAATTCTTCTCCATGAGCAGCTTGAGCATTTCGTCCTTCTCACCTTCTTTCTCTGCTATCTCCTTCACCTGCGAGTCCTCTGTGGGCGGGAGCTTCAGTTGTTTCCTCTAGGAGGTGATGTATGCATTCTTCTTCTTTATCATCTCCTCGACAACTTTGATGTTCGAAGGATCATAGCTGATCTTGAGTACCAGCTCCTCCAAAGTCTTGATTCTATTGTCCTTCGCAAAGGACGATATTTTCTCCAACTTGAGCTGCGTTTGAGCATTGTTGAGCGACACCTGCAATTTGGATGCAGAAGAAGAAGCATGCACCAATGTATGGAATACCATCTCCCTTGTCTACTTGTGCAGATCCATCTGATCTGCTGGGTGAACATCCTTCATCTGGAATTCGAAGGTGGCCCTCTTGTAGTCTGTGATTACCTTGGGGTCTAGTACCTGCGCCTGGAGGAAGGCCATGTGCATCCTGCCCTTTTCTGTGTCAAATGTCGACAACAGCCTATGTTGTGCAGTCGACATCTGCTTCCTAAACTGAGTGTAAGTACTACTGGTAAGGGTATGATTATTTTTCTTAATCAACTCGTACTTCTCGAAAATGCTCAACTTGGGCCCAGTCTTGCCCGGCTGAGTGTCCAGTGGGGAATCTGAGGATTTCTTTGGCACTGCTGGGGTGATGTCCTTATATAGGTTCGAGTCGAAAGGAGGAATGAAAGACTTGACCACTGTGGTAGGAGGGGCTTCTTTCTCCCCCGTAGGGCCGGGAACTGTGTTTGTCTTGGGCCTCTTAGTGTGCAACTGGAATTCTTCAGATGATACCTCTGTGACAGGCGGAGATAACTCTTGTCGAGGCCTTTTTTCCTTAGGGACCTGTGGCATGGTAGTTGGTGGCACAGTGGTCATGGGAACCTACTATTCCACTTCGATCAAGGTGTCAAGCACCCACACAGTCTGATTGGCGAATTTCTCAATTTCAGTCTTAGCCTCGTGAACATACGGGATGTTTTTGTTCTTCACCCACATTTCTGAGATGATCCTGCAAGGATCATAATGCCATGGGAAAATTAAGAAAAACTTCATCTCTTTCAGCATCTGGTCCGCTTCTTCTCCGGCGCTGCGACTGTTGCAGATGAAGGAGCCAATCTGCCCCTTGATTCTAAGCTGCTGCTTTTTCTTCAAGGATACAAAATGGATGTCATCTGAATTCATGATCTGTCTTATATAATCTAATGCAAAGATTCTTACCGACATATATTTGGGCAGCTTGTAGGGTGCCAACTCGCACCCGAATACTCTGATCTCGGTGTGGTTTTGATACAGGTACCAATCCCCGGTCTTTGTATTGTCTGAGAGATGCAAGATTCTCTGGACTTCATGGTTTATTCGAGGCTCGGGCCTGTCACTCAGCATCCTTACCATAGGGTGGTAGAACAGATCGATGAATTCCTTGAAGCTATATTCTGTGGAGTTATGCTTCAGCAAAGAGGTCCATGCCGTGACTGGCTGAGGCCTTCCATCTGCATCCATTTTTTGCATGGAAAAACTAAATTTATCTCCTTGATAGAAAACAAACATGTAGGCCAGTATAGACGAATATCTGAACATGCCTTCCGTGCCAAAATTCATGAACTGTTCATGAATATTGTCTGCCAGGAAGGTGCTAAAATCAAACTGGGTGGTGGGATTTTCATCAGTGGAGAAAATGGATAGAAAACCCAGAATGGGCTCATCTACCCATTGGTATGAATAGTACCATAACAGAGCACAAAGGGAGGAAATGACCTGGTTTCCCTTGGAGGAGAACATGGATGACGGGTAAGGGGGATTTGTGGAAGGGAATTAAGTGGAGGTGGGAAGGAAAAGCTCGAATATTTGAGCTCTCTGGGGAAAAGTCATCTTCTGATACAACTCTGTAAGGATTTCCAGGTTGAAAGGAGCCGCAGAATCTGCATGGGGAATTTGCATCATCTGGTCTATGTCTTCAGGCGTGATGAGGAATAGGTTGTCTCCGGATGAGGATATGACGACTCTTTGTTCGGGAATATAGTGAGCTTATCATTTAAGTGCGAACTCAGGAAAATGGTGGATCTGAGGAAAAAGATACAGGGGTAAATTGGACTCCCAGAGTCCAATTTCATCGCTCTGGTCCAGGAAAACCTCCCTAAGCCATGAATGGAGGTCTGAGAAATCGAAATCACATTTGGTATCTGCGATCAATCTGTCTTTGTCGACCAGTGGGATCTTGTCCAGGTCGACAACAGGTGGGAGAAAAGGATTTTCCTCTCCTTCTTCTTGTCTTGGCTTTGGCTCCATCTTTGCAACAATACCTGCAATAAACATGAAGTTAGTGGGGTCGACTGACTGTGGATGAAGGCGACGGGATGTAACGGAGGAGAAAGCTATGAGTTTCTCTGGTGTGACGAGTGAACCGCGAAAGTAGGGGAAAACGATAATTTTATTTAAAAGATGGGGTCGGTTGGGTGCGAAAGACAGGTCAGCTGGATAACGGATAGTTTATCCAGTAATAAATGGACAACAGGGCACTTGGGGGTGAGATGGCAGGTGACGGTGGCCGAAACATACGGATGGGTGACGTGGCCACTAGGGATTGGAGGTAAAAGTCACAATAGGGGGCTGGTCATGAGTGAAAGGCGGTAGGGGACTGACAACAGTTATGGGATGGGACATAACTCGGGAACAAGTGGAACAAGTGGAAGATGATGTCCATGAGTGAAGGGGCTGTCAGATAGCAGATGGTGATGGGACTTCGAGACCAATATATTTATGCCACATATGACAAGGGGCCTGCTAGAGGGAGATAACCATTCCGGACCCCCCCCCTCGGTTAAAAAAAGATCATTAGGGGGGGGTCCGAAATCCATTTTGGGCCATTGATCTGCCCACCTGTTTCTGAGCCATAGATCCAAGCGCGCTCTTTATCGCTCATTCCAGACCCACCCACCCCTCCATTAAAGGCAGAACGGATGGGGGGGTTTGGAATCCAATCTGGACCGTTGATTTAAGCGCTTGTCCCTGGGCCGTCCAGATGTGCGCAAGTCTTATTACCGATTCCGGACCCCCCCGGTTAAAAGCAGAATGGTCGGAGGGGTCTGGAATGCTCTGTACACCGTAGATCTGAGCACCGCGATCAGGACCGTTGATATGTGCAGGAAGCATAAATTAGGAGTGGAGAACACATGTGCTGGGAAAACTTAGGATAAATGCATTTTATGGATTTTTTCCCAAACTTTTCAAATAGACACCACCAAGGGACTTCAGCCAACTATCTTTTAAGCATTTGGAACATGGTGCAATCTTGACATCAAGTTGGTTTTATTGGAATGGAACAATAAAGCAACTAACCTATGTTCTAACCTAGTTTCCTATGACAGTTAACCCAGATTAAACTGTTGGGTTAAGAAATTACTCTACCCTGGGGCTATCTGACCAGGATTAGACAGTCTGGCCATATTTATTCACTAATCTAACCTAGACACTTTGGCTAAGATTAAACTGTTTAGCCAAATCATTCACTACCCTATCAACATCAAATTTAAAAACAACTTGGCCATGCTTGAAAGGTATGGACCAAATTACCATTATTGCATGGGGCTTTATTTCAATTCTTTTATGCCCTCTTTTTCTTTCTTTCTTTTTCTTTTCTTTTTCTCTTTTCTTTTCTTTTTCTTTTTTCTTTTCTTTTTCTTTTTTCTTTTTCTTTTTCTTTTTTCAAATTATTTGCAGAATGAAAAATCATTTGTCAACAAAAACACTAGAGACAGATAATATCTTAGTCACCAGTTGATTCCTATAATTTATAGGGTGATAACAAGACCCTTGTTGGTCTAGCTTCCACCTTAATGGTGGCGGGGGTGGCTCCAGTGTAACCAGTGGTAGGCCAAGAAGCCTTCATGACCAGAGGAGCTCGAGATCGTCCACTGTGTGAGAAGATCCAAGACACTCTAAGGTAGTCTAAACGCTCAAAAGTAACACACGCTAAGCAAAAAGTCCCTAGAAGATAAGACATGCAAACACTAAATTAATTGGAAGAACAGTTACAACAACCAACACAAGAGAAACTTATTGGTGCAAGTGCAACTCGAACATAGAAGCACCCTCTGGGTATACTCTACAAAGCATGGCTTGATGTCTGTCCTAGGTACCGCGGTATACCCCCACAGTCACCTGTGTATGTCCCTAACAAAGATTGGCAACTAGGTTGCCAGCACGCGAACAGTCACCAGGCGGGTACAGTCGAAAGTCGGGTAGACCACAATGAGCAGGGTAT
>ML780141.1:1042467-1066187 GCA_009831015.1 Picea engelmannii | reverse complement strand
ATGTCTGTCCTAGGTACCGCGGTATACCCCCACAGTCACCTGTGTATGTCCCTAACAAAGATTGGCAACTAGGTTGCCAGCACGCGAACAGTCACCAGGCGGGTACAGTCGAAAGTCGGGTAGACCACAATGAGCAGGGTATCAAGCCCAAAACCTGTCAAGGGTATTGAGAGAAAATGGTCTAGAAGACAACTGAGGACCTTAAATGGATTTGAGACCCACGAAGCCCAGTGGAAAATGAAAACGACGAAATCCTAAAACAAGCCCTCTATATGTGTTCTCCACTATGATTGGTCCGGCTTTGGAGGGGTTATCTCCGCTACCTTTCCGCATGCGACCTCGTGTTTATCCCCTGTGTTAGAGGGGGGGTCCCGGATAACTTCCAAGAAATTGGACTTAGACACTCCCTATCTCAGACTCCAATGTTTGATTTTAAAATGGCCTTGAAGAGTTTCCTCTCCAATCCTAATTCAAGGCCCTAGTCCTGAACTAGTTTGTGAACCCTACAAACATAAAAGTCTAGTATATTTTAAATTTAGTGTTACTTTTATAGATTTGTCTTACGTCAAGGGGTATGAGGGTGAAACTAATGGTGTGTAGAAGAAGAAAGCAAAAAATGAATAAAAAAGCTGGAAACGAAACTTTTACTGAATGCAAAATTTCAACAACTTTTCAAAAGAAAGATTTTTTAACTTTTCTAAGATTTTGGACAACAAACTCAAAGGAATTTCACTTGACTA
Source organism: Picea engelmannii (assembly GCA_009831015.1). Lineage (NCBI taxonomy): Eukaryota > Viridiplantae > Streptophyta > Pinopsida > Pinales > Pinaceae > Picea > Picea engelmannii. The sequence continues at coordinate 1,065,447 of ML780141.1, read as the reverse complement.
TGAGCTACTTATGATCTAAGTGAACTGCAAAAACTTATGAAATAAAAGACTTTTCCCTAGCTAATGATGCAGAAACACACTCGCCAACCAAAGAAGAAAATGAAAAGAGATTTTTTATTTATTTAAGTGCTAATAAAGTAAGAAAGGGAAAATACCGACAAGCAAAAAACAAAGAAAAACAATTCTGGCTTAAAGCGCAGATCGCAAAGAATCAGATTAAAAAATCACACAATAGGAATTGTAAAAACAATGACTCTCACGCTTGTCTAAAAACCGTAAAAAAAAATTATTTTTTATTTTTCTGACAACGTTTTAAATGAGAAAAAGTAAGCTGAGGGTAAAAATAATCCTAAGCTACTGACTGTTCAAACAGATATTCAAACACTTGAGAGGAATACTTCCTATTAAAGGAGAGGATGACTGCCTCACCTTTAACAAAAAGTAGCTTGTACAAGCATGTGACTGTCACTCAAACAACATGCGTGCAAACGTGCGCTGAACAACAACAGAAGGCGTGTACACGTGGGCTGACCTTGTACAGGCCACGTGTATATCTAAAATCTAAGAAAAAATGAATACAGATAGACCAAACCAGGAAAAGACCTCTGGTATTGATAACCATGATCCCTTGAAGAATTGGATACTCTTTCTAACAGAAAAAAAAATAATGCAAGGGAATAAATAATAAGGCAAAAACAATCTGAGATAGGACTGTTAGCAAAACAAGACTGAGATAGAATTTTAGAAAACCCCCTGAGAATGTATGATTCTGACAGGGAAGAGGAGGACTAGCTCTAAGGTTCTCTTAACTCCTACATGCTACTGCTACCTCTATAGCTAGCGTTCACACATGGGCTGTAAGAGGATAGGGTGCGGGTACACATGTGCAGGCCTTGTGCAGGCTGCGTGTACCTCTGTAGGTCCTGAAAAACACAGTCAAGTGAAATTCAGGGAAAGATGGTATGGAAAACTAGACTCCTGCTAGCTCAGACTTTACAGAAACAAAAATAAAAGATAGGCAAGAAAAAATAGTCTTTAAACTACCCAAAAATTAAATAAAATTCCAGGAACCCTAGAGATTCTCCCCAGTATGGTCGCCAATTTTGTTGTTGGGGGAAAAACACCCTACTGACTAGAAAATAGAGTTCAGGATTTGCATGCAGATATGACTGAATAGACATTACTTTCTACCTACATCCCTAGATTTAAATCGCCTTTTCTTAGTAAATGCATGGAAAGATCCACCTACCTTGTTACCGGTGTTTGATGTCGATCCTCCATTGTGCTTGATTACTTGTTCGTAATACTCCTTCCAAAGCTGACCTTCATTCAAGACGAGCAACAACTATGAATGCATACTACTTATATACTAACGGATTAGAAATCAAACATAAACTAATCAAATCATAGAAAGTTCATAAATTGGGACGGGAAAAGCATTCTCTTTATTACTTAAAATGAATCAACTTTACAAAAGCTGAGACTGGCCACTGCTCCTTGAACCTGATCCTGGGCTCCTCTTCTTTTGTCCTGCAACTGCTTTGCTTTAAATCTCCTTTGGCATTAGGAAAGGCTAAAGGGTTGGGACAATGGAATATGTAAATGGGCAGAGTTTCTTTGCTATATTTTTCCTCCTCCAAATGGTACCCCTACCCCTTCTTTTATAGGCTAGAAGGAGCTAGGTATTTGGATGAACCCTCGACCATGCATGGCTAAGAGTTTTAGTTAACTCACCCATAGATTTTTGTTCTGTCGGCAACTTTCCTTTTTTCATGCTTTTTTCGGTCCACGCGGGCTGTTTTGGGTCAGTCAACGTGTACACGCATGCAATAATGGGTTAGGGCGCATGGGCCTTTACACAAGAGGATTTTCAAAGAGTTGTTCAACATATTTTTTGCAAAGAAGGGATATGAGTTGGCCTGATTCCAGGTAAGCATGTGTGGTGAAATTTAGGGTTATAACACTCATAACAGAGGGTTGCCTTCTAGGGAAAAAACCCTTAACATAATTTCTACCATTAGATTTGTGACCTTATAATGAATGGTCCAGATTTACAATGAAATTACAATATACTTTTACAAGGCAATTTTTCCTTCAGAGGACGCTGCCCTCGAACCCCTGCCAGGGGCCTGCTTGCCCTTGAACCCCCCAGCCAGGGGGATAGGCCCCCTGGACCCCATAGAGGAGGTACCCCCCTCTGCACTCCCCTGTGTGGAAGAGTGTACATACTTCTGGGGTGCAAATTCTTCATGGGGTATAAACACGGTTGAAAAACACAATACCTCTAAGTCAGGAAGATAATCAGGCTCCACAACCAACAAATACATGGTGGGACTAAACATGGCTTTTGAGTCTACTGAAAAAACTGTAGCATTGGTGTAAACAATGTCAGTGATGTACTAACTAGGATACTCATGAAGAGGTAAGCTCTACCATTCATAAATGACACCTTTAAATAAAATTGAAGGTATTATATCAAAAATGAATGGGGTGGATCCTATGGAATATATGTGAATGCTACATAGAAAAGCATTGTGCAGGCGGAGATGAACCTACCCTACATGCCAATAAGAAACACAATACCTACTGAAGAATCCAAAGAGGTGCTGACATAAGTAGCAACATACATTAAAGGGAGTCTTGTAGGTAATGGCTAGAAAAATATTGAGAAGTGGAATGCAAAGTCATGGTGGGGCCAAATAGGACTCCCCAGCCTAAATAAAAACTTGCAACATGAGCGCCAGAATGAAAAGGGATTCTAAGCTAGGGCGCCCATGGAATATAGGCTTTACCACATGAATTAAAAAACTTCTTAAAAAAAAAGAAGTTTATGTGTTGCAACTCAATGGGGTTGATCCTAAGGAAAAATGAAACATGAAATGGATAATGAAAAAATGCATGAAGAGGAAAATAAAACCTATATTCTAGTTTCAAGATCATTACTTGTCAGAAAAGATTGACATAGAATGAAAAGGTACCAAAGAAAATGTCTCCAAAGTCTTTTATATAAGACCAAAAATAGTTACCCATAAGTTAATAAGTCCAATAAAGAAACCTCTTATAAAAACATGCGCTAAGGGATACAGAGCTTGAAAACAAGAAACTCTAAAAGTACAATATGTACATAGGACTGCAAAACTTGTGACTTTTTCATAGTAGTGCTCCAGGTAGAGCCCTTTGCTAGGCTTAGGCCAAGGCCCAAGGGCTTCTTTGGTAACCAACCTGTAAATTTTCTAGTTCAGGAAGAGGTCAAGGATCCATAATAATAGATTCAAGGATAGCCTCATCTGAAGGAAGATCAACATCCATGAAACCAAGGCTTGACAACACACATATACTAGGTCTTGAGGTCTCACAAATAGTAACATGAGAGTCAAGAGGAATGATAGATTACTCAGGACAATAGGGGGAAGAAAGGGATCCAATGCCCCCATTGGATAAAACACTTGATCAATTTTCGAGGCCTTGTCTTGAGAAGGCAAACATAACTATAAAAATCCCATCTCATGAGAAATTTAACACCGAGGATAAGATGCCACATAATTCAATCATGGCAAGGAAGAGTCTACTCAAACACTAGGAACACACAAAGGAGAAAACTGAGATGAAATTGAACTAGGATGGTGATGATAATATGAAAGATGATCAATAGTGGAAATGCTTCAGTTGTGAGGGAAATGCATCAAATGAAAGAGCGTAGACACCACAACCTTCATAGAATAAACATAATCATGCCCAAGAATCATATTAAAGTATAAAGGTCCTAGCACCACTAATAGATCGACTATAATAATATTCCCACCTAAGGTGATAATAAATTGAGGAAGAAACCCCAGACATTCACTAGGTCTTTTGTCAAAAGCCAAGGAGGAGGATAAAATACTCTACAAGTATTTAGACATCCTCTACAAGTATTTTATCCTCTACACTTGCCAAGTTGAGGAGGATAAAATACTTGTAGAGGATACTTCATCCAAAATACATCGATGAATTCATTTAGACATAGATTCAACTAGAACCATTATCTGAAAAGGTGTATAAGAAGGAAGGAGAGGCTCCATAGGATCATTCCAATAAAAGGAAACCATCCTAGGACTTGGAGGGAGTGTACTAAAAGAGTGTGGAATTCCCCCTTGTTCAGAAGGTACTGAACTGGAAATTCTAAAGATGTAGTCGAAAGAAGAACCACTCCCTGGAATAAGATTGGGATCCACCAAAGATTATGTTGGCTTGACCACTTTGGAGGACTATTCACTCTCCAAGAGGAGAGTGGGACTGAGCAAAGATTGCATCAACACGACCACTTCATCAACCAATGGTTGAATAGGATGTGAGACAATATGGTCAAGAGACACATCACCCCTCAAAATAAGAGTGGTATCGACCTAAGATGGGATTGACATGATAAATTCATCAACAAATGATTGATTATACTATTCTGAAACCAAACATGACACAGAACTAGAAGGGCCTTCAGACAAGGACCACACTCTTCGTACCACAACAATAGTAGGGAATAAATGAGTAAGGTGATATCCTTTGCAAATATTAAAAGGGAACTTGGGCTTATGTCCTATAAATCTAGTATTATCAACCATTCCCCCAACATGACTTGCAATGGCCAGTGACATGCTCCCGGCATGAATTGCATAGGCTAGTGTCTAATCTCCAACATGACTTGTGGAGGTTGGTGACATTTGTCCATTATGACTAGTAGTGACTATACTCGTTCCCCCATCATGAATTTTAGTGGGTGGTTTCTTGTCTTCAACATGAATCGCAGAGGTTGGTGAATTTATGCCAATATAAATAACAATGACTAGAATTTTTTTCCCAGCATGACTCACAGATGGTGGTTGCATTCCCCCATCATGACTAGTAAAGGATGGAAACACATCTCCAATCTGACTCGTAGAGGTTAGTGACATGACTCCAACATGACTCGTAGAGGTTGGTGACTCAATGCCAGTATGACTAGCAGTGACTGGACTTTTACTTCCAGCATGACTTGCAGAGGTTGGCTGCTTTCCCCCAACATGACTAGCAGAGGCTAGTGACAGGTCCCCAACATTACTAGAAGAGGTTGGTGAACTATTTTTCTTACTCTTCCTCTTCCTCTTCCTTTTAGTCTTCTAGTTACTGGTAACTAGAATTTAACCAGAAGAGGGAGAAAGAAAAGGAATAGAATTTGTGGATGTAGAAGGTGAAGGATCAAAATCCATACGATGCCCATGACATAAAGTGATTATCTGAGAAGCACCAATAACATTCAGGACATTCAAAGTGGTCCACAACCAAACTGATAGTCCTTCATTCAATTCAAGAATGTTTAAAGTGGCTATAAAGGGGTCACCAATGTTTCCAAAGAAAGGAAAATCATAAGAATCCCCTTGGGTAAGGGTTCCTTGGTTGGTATCCTCAGGAAATTTGGCCATGATTTTATTATGAACAAGTTCATCCCTTGCAGGATTTTTCATGTTTGAAAAAGTATCACACACCAACTCTGATGAACCAGTGGTATAAAAACCCATGCCTTCTAGGAGGCAACTCCACAATTTCAAGAGAAAGATCAGGGGTCCTTCTCGACCAATGGAGTGGTTGATTGACCACCTTGAATCAATGATCCAAAATTGGTGATACTGACACAACCTAAGGTCAACAATATAAAGAAACAATCTACTAAGCATTCTTAAGAGAAACATCACAAGAAAACAAGTTCTCCAAAAATTTTGCTCATGTAGATGAGGTCTTGAGTCCAAAGGAATGAAAAAGTGGAAATGGACCTTACAAACAGAGGAAAAGGTTTATTAAGTCCCTTGGAACAATGAATGAAGGATTGAGAAGCAGTTATCTCGATGTCCATTGCCCAGTCTTATCTGGTGCAAGTACCCACGCTTTGCAGGACACCCTCCAATAGTACTAAAGATTGTGATATGAAATTTTCCCCATGTACCATGAAAAACTCCCACAGTCACCTCTAAGATCCCTATGAAAATAAAATAAGGTCACCAACCCGTAGACAATGTCTGGGGTATAGTCAACAGTCAGGATTGAACGTATGGGCAAGGTAACTAATCCTGAAGATCTTCCAGAGGAATGTCTACAAAAGGGAGAATGTCACTTCATAAAATGTCAAACTAGGTCTGAAGCTCCAGAGGATTGACACTAAGAGGAAAGATATCACTTCAATAAAACTTCAACCAGGTTCAAAATTTGCAGAGGACTACTTCATATGAGTAAGTGTCCAATCCAAGATCTTTTCAATGAGTGACTTATAAAGAATTGCATTAAATGAGTATAAATTAAAGTGCACCATTAAAGAAGGAAAATCTAAAAAATGAAGAGACATAAGCATCAAATTTGAACAGAAAAACTTGATAACTGAGTTTGTCCCTGGTGGACTACGTCTCCGGGTCCTACTCTCAAATGGGTAGTCTCTTTCATTAACTCAGCAAAATAATTTGGAAAAATACAGAAGTATACCTCATTCTGAAATCAAGTTGCAGAAATAATGCTCAGATCAGAAAACATAAAGCACCACTGAATTCATGGCGTCAAATTACCCAAAAATGACTCTCTCCATGCCTCGATCTGACTCTGGCACTCCTAGGCCCAAGAAGAAATTCATCTCATTTTTTGTGCCCCTATAAAACTTTCATTAATGATTAGACTGCATAGAAATGTGTGCCCAAAAGTTCGTACCATACGTGCGCCTTCCTCCCCTAGCTGGGTGGACTCAACATTAATTTTTGCGGCATTGGTTACAAAGAAAGGCCATCGGCTTGTTGGTTTGGACATTAATACAAAGGTGCATATATATAATATAATAATATAATATATATATATATATATATATATATATATATATATATATATATATATATATATATATATATATATATAATATAGTTTGTTTTGCTATGTTTAGCGGTGGCGCTATCCATATCCAAATGGTTATATTGTGGCCAAGTTTGGTGTGGTCTGTCAGATTTCGCGGACCCTCTAAACTTAATATTTTTTTCAAAATTCGCTCATGGATTGTCATTGTGGTTTTCCCGCTTGCCACATGGTAGCCTTTGATTGGGCCATGTGGTGGAATCCCACTAGGCCACGTTTTCCTCTACCATGTAATCATTCCACATCAGCATGCCACATCAACATGCCACATCATCATGCCACATCAGTGTATGAACTTCCACATGGCACGATCTTATTGGTCCATAGATTGGCCCAAAAACGCCAAAACTGGGTGAAACTTGGCAGCCTCTGGTGCTGCCACGTCACCATGATGACGTCAAAATGATATGTGTAACCTTCCTTATCCTACCACATGTGTTGTACGTAGGCTTACGTCATCCGTATGGATGCTGACTCACCCCATATTGATTGGGCTAGGTTGACCAAACTTTGACCGTGAATATATTTCAATTTGTAACTCCGTTTGACGAGTCGTTTGTGCCGTTAGAAATATTGCGACGCGCTCTTCGCGATCGTGTCATTTTCACTAAGTTTTGTGAACTTTGAAGTTTTTTCCTTTCTCTATCTATTGAATCCATTTTGAGCATTATGAGTTTCTTTTGCGAGTTATCAGTTGTTCTTAGCCTTGTATGGATCCTTTTTGGATCATGCCTTCCCGCTGAGAGATTTTTGGACCACCAAAATATTTCATCAATCAACATGTAAGTGAGGGAATATTCCTCTCACTTTGTCCTTCTCTATCCACTTTGCCTTGCTTGGATGTGTTTCCTTTAAGACTACTCAAATATAATCAACATCACCCCTACGTGAAGTCCTCATCCTCCTGTCCACGATGATATCTTCATGTAACTCATCTAAGTATTCATGTGCAAACTCATCAGATATAGGTATTGAAACTTCCTCATCTTGATCCATGATCATGGGAGGCTGAAAATGTTTCAATTTCTCAATGCTCACAACTAAGTAAATATTCATATAAGGTGGAATATCTAGACGAATAGCATTGGTACCACATTTTTCCAAGATAGTGAAGGGTCCATAACGAATGGGCATGATTTTATTTCCCTCACCCTTCAACCTCTCTTTTTTTATTTGAAGCCATACCTAGTCTCCAACTGGAACTGATGATCAACCCTGTGCTTTTCATGCTGAGATTTATACTATGCTTGACTTTTCTCCAACTGTTCCCTAACTTCCTGGTGTATCTGTTGGATCCTCTAGATGAAATTGCGGGATCTGTCCTCTGTTCGTCGTTCATTCACATTGACATATATCCCATACATCAAGTACAAAGGAACCTTGGGTAGGTACCCAAAAAATGTCTCAAAAGGTGAACTTTGAGTGGATGAATGTACAAATCAGTTATAAGCATGCTTTACATAGGGTATCTATTCATCCCATAACTTCGGATGCTTGCTGCAGTAGCCTTGAAGAAAAAGTACCACTGTTCTATTTACCACCTCTTTCTATCCGTCGGTTTGTGGATGGAAATCAGTGCTCCTCTTCAATTTGGTGTCCATCATTCTCCACAATCTAGTCCAAAAGTCCCCAAGGAATCGATTATCTCGATCCAGGACAATGGATGTGGGTAACCCAAAGTGAACCCAAACATACTGAAAGAAGAGATTAGCAGTCTGCTCATCAATGATCTTTTTTTTACATGGCATCAAGATACACATCTTGTTTAACCTATCCACTAAAACATACAAATAGGCATGACCCCCTTTGGTCATTGGTAAACCCCCTACAAAATCCATGGATATACTTTCCCATGGATGGGATGGAATATGAAGTGGTGAGTATAGCCCCAGTTTTCTATTAGTGGGCTTATAAGTAGAACAAATCACACACCCCTTTACATATTTAGTTATAATTGCTTTCACTTGAGGCCAGTACCAAAACCTCTGCAAATGAGCCATATTTGTTCCTACCTCAAAATTCCCAGACACAAGAGAAATGTGAGCTTCTCATATTACATGGACTTGTTCACTTGTAGGAATACATATCTTTCCAAGATGGTAGAGTAGTTTTCCTTGTAGACAATAGTTCTCTACCTGTGCACCATGGGTTAGCTTCTCATATACTTCTTTAAAATATTCTTCGATGGCATATTGTTCTACATAGATATCATGAGATAAAGAAGTATTCTTCAAAATAATAGAAGCAACAATAGGAGGTCTAGAAAGAATATTGGCTACCTTGTTACTTGTACCCTTTTTGTAATTGATTACCAAATGAATTTGTTGTAGAAACCCCATCCATATGTAGTGTCGATATTGTTGCAATTTGGTCTATGCTTGGAGATACTGTAAGGGTTGGTGATCTGTATGTATGATTGTTTCTTTCCATAACAAGTAGTGCTTCCATTTATTTACGCTTTGGACTAATGGATACAACTCTTTATCATATGTAGGATAGTTAACAACAACTTGGTTAAAATTTCCAGAGTGGTAACAGACAGGCTTACGATATTGCATCAATACTTCACCCATGGAATATCCATTGGCATCTGTCTTGATCTCAAAAGGTTGTTGAATATTCGAAGATGCTAATACTGGCGCAGTACTGATCTTCTCCTTCAAAGTGTTGAAAGATTTTTGTTTCTTTCCTTCCAACTGAAAAGTGTTCTTCACATCGGTTAAGCCATGCAAAGGAGATTCTTTAAAGGAGAAGTTGGAAATAAACCTCCCCCAATACTGGACTGCACCTAAGGATCTTCGAACTTCGGTTACACTTTTTGGCTCAGGACAATTTACAATTACATCAATTTTGGAAGGATCAATTTTTAATTGTCCTCCTCCTACAATATGACCTAAGTAAACAAGTGCAGTCTTTCCAAATTTACATTCAGAAAATTTTAAATACATCTTTTCCCTTAAAAAAGTATCCAATACTTTCTTTACATGCCTCACATGTTCATCCCAAGTCCCGCTAAAAATAAGAATGTCGTCTAAATACACAATCACATATTCATCTAGGAAAGGCCTAAATACATCATTCATCACACGCATGAAAGTTTTCAGATCATTACAAATCCCAAACGACATAACTAACCACTCAAACAATCCTTGTTTGGTTTTAAAGAAAGTTTTCCATGCATCATGTTCTGTGACCCTGATTTGATGATATCCACTGTGCAAATCCAACTTAGTGAAATAAACAACATTCTTCAACTGATCAAGTAAATAATCTATATGGGGAAGAGGGTGTCGATTTTTCACCATGATTTTATTTAAGGCCCGGTAATCGACACACATTCACCATGTTCCATATTTTTTTGGCACCATCACGATTGAAGAACCACAAGGAGATGAACTGTGCCTGGTGACCCCTTGATCCAATAATCCCTGTACCTACTTCTTGATCTCTATCATCTCCACAACTGACATCCTATACATTTCCACATTAGGAAGAGGAGAATCTTGCTGAAGATGTATCTCATGTTGGATTTCCCTCTTAGGAGGTAATCCATCTGGTTCCTGAAAAATATCATTATACTTAGAAAAAATATCAATTAATTCCTTTTTATGAGATGGATCACATCCTTGGAAAGCGTTAGATGTCTCGACATCTTTCTCTCTTACGACCATGAGTACATATCTCTTATTAGTGTTTATGAGTCTTTTCATTTTCCCTGCACTAACAAGTTTTGTATTTACCCTCATGTTGTGAGCTCTAACAATATATTCCAATCCCCCTTTAGTAAGGTGTTATTTGTTCTCATGATGAAAGAAGACTTCTTTTCAATCATAAATATAAGGATTTCCCAACAATATGCCACATATATCAAGTGGTACAACATACAAATCCACTTCATCAATCAACTTTGAAGAAATAGAAAATCTAACCCTACATTATTTGGTGACATTAAGTTTTTCTTTATCACATACCCATCCAAGAGGATAAGGCTTCAGATGTGGTTTCATTTCAAGACCCATATTCTTGACAAGTGCTTCAAATATTAAGTTTACTTGGGAACCCAGATCAAATAATGTGTCTATCTTAGTGTGTTTAGATACAACTCTTATGTGAAATAATTCATTCCTCTTTCATTCATCATCATGAGATTCATTATTGGAACTTGAACTAGCATGAAGGGAATATTTACCTTGTACTCCTGAATTGGAACCAAGATCTTGTTTCACTGTAGCAACAATTTTTGTCTTCCCCTTTCCACCGAACTATTTTGGTTTCTTCTCTGGATGCAGTTTCCAACATTGTTCTTCATCGTGACCGCTTTTCTTGCAATGAGTGAAAGATGGATTTCCTCCTTCTCTCGTTACTATGGCAGTCATCTTGTCCTTCCTTTTAAACTTAAAATGTTCATGTGGGAGATTGAAAGGCTTATTCATGGGATCTTCTTGAACATGATTCCCCCTTTTCTCAAGGTGAGTGTCTTGCACACAAACTTCGTCAAGACTAGTGGGGTTAAACAAGAGAAAAGTATTATGAATACAACTATGAAGTGCACCAATATACTTCATTAAAGTTTCAAAAGAATCTAAAGGAATTTTCAATGCAAGAGATTTCTTCCTAAATTCTTCTGTGAAACTTTGTACAGTTTGACCTTTACTTTTCCTTAAATTTTTCCATTCCATCATTGCTTTATGTAAATACCCTAATGGATAAAATTGTTTCATTATTGCTGATTTGATTTCAGACCATGAGGAAACAAGATTACCACACTCACTTTTTTCCTGAAGCTTGCTATCCCACCATACGAGAGTGGTGCCTTCCAACCAAAGAGAATCCAGTTGAACTTTAACTTCTTCTTCATCAATATGTTGAACACAACAATATACTTCAACCTGTCGAATCCAATTATATATCCTTTTAGGATTAACATCACCATTAAACATAGGTAAAGAAAATTTTACATCAATATTTAATAATGGTTTCTCAAAAGAGACTTTATGGCTAGAATGATCAGAATGATGAGAATGATTAGAGGAAGAAGAACTAGAACTTGAAGGTGAAGATGAAGGCTTAGGAGGATCTCCTCCATCCCCTTGGTTTACTGAAGCATCATCATCTGCATGTTCTTTATTTTTCTTCACTTTCTTCTTCATCCTCTTCTCGTAATCTCCATACATTCATTCGACCATTTCTGACATGTGATAAAAGACCATATGAAATTTTTTCTCCTGTTCATCACGCTTGTCCTCTTCTGCCATTTTCTTCCTTCGGGATGCACGACCAACTTCGAGATTGAAAGTATTAAGAGTTCCTTCACCCTGCTTATGCTTGGCCCTAGTAAGCATTCACACTCAACAATTCAAGTCAAAGATGACTACTTTGATACCAACATGATCCATGATCTTTTCATCGAGTGACTTATAAGTAATTTCATTAAATGAGCATAAATTAAAGTACACCATTAAAGAAGGAAAAACTAAAAAATGAAGAGACAAAAGCATCAAATCTGAACACAAAAACTAGATAATGGAGTTTGTCCCTGATGGACTACGTCTTTGGGTCCTGCTCTCAAATGGGTAGGATCTTTCATTAACTCAACAAAATAATTTGGCAAAATACATAAGTATACCTCATTCTGAAATCAAGCTACAGAAATAATGCTCAGATCATAAAACAAACAAAACCGTTGAATTTTTAGCGTCGAATTACCCAAAAATGACTATCTCCATGCCTCGATCTGACTCTATCACTCCCATGCCCAAGAAGAAATTTATCTCAGTTTCAATGGCCCTCTACAACTTGCATTAATGACTAGACTGCATAGAAATGCATGCCCAAAATCCATACTGTACATGCACCTTCCTCCCTTGGCTGGGCGGGCTCAACATTTAAATAATTTTCATGGTGTTGGTTACAAAGAAAGGTCGTTGGTCTGTTGGTTTGGGCGTTAATACAAAGGCGCATAGGGCGGAGGAGGTCTTGGGGTCAAACCCACGAGCCTCCCCCTTTTGGGTTTGTGTTGTTGCAGTGTATATATATATATATAATATAGTTTGTTCCACTATATTTAGCGGTGGCACTATCCATATCCCAACGGTTATATTGTGGCCAAGTTTGGTGTGGTTCGCCATATTTGGTGGACCTGCCAAACTTAATATTTTTTTCAAAATCTGCTCACACACTATCATTTTGATTTTCTCGCCTTCCACGTGGAAGCCTCTGATTGGGCCATGTGGTGGCCTCCCACTATGCCATGTTTTCCTCTTCCATGTCATCATGCCACATCAACATATGGACTGCATGGACTGCCACATGGCATGATCCTATTGGTCCATAGATCAGCCTGAAAATGCCAAAAATGGGTGACACGTGGCAAACTCTGCTGCTTCCATGTCACCATACTAACATCAACATGACACGTGCCACTTTCCTTCTCCTGCCATGTGTGATGTACAGATGCTGACTTCATCCATATGGATGTTGACGTCAAAAATACAAATGCAGACTCACCCCCTGCTGACTTGGCTAGGTTGACCAAACTTTGACCGCAAATATCTTTCAATCCGTAACTCTATTTGACGATGTCATTTATGCTATTAGAAATACTGTGACCTTCTAATTGTGATCATGTAATTTTCACTGAGTTTTGGGAACTTTGAATTTTTTCCCTTTCTCTATCTGCCGAAGCCATTCTGAGCTTCTGAGTTTCCTTTGCGAGTTCTAAGTTGTTCTTAGCCTTCTCTGGATCCTTTTTGGATCAGTTTCACTTAAATAAAAACCCCCAATATATGATCTCTCCACTATGCTCATTCAATCTTCTGAGGGAATATCGCCTCAGATCTCCTTTACGTAACCTCTTGTTTGACTCCTATGTTAGAGGAGCTTCCCAACTATACTTATACGATAGTTGGATTTGAGACTCTCCCTAGTTTAGAATCCTATGTTTATTTTCTTGCCTTGGATAAATTAACTCTCCAACCTAAACCAAGGCCCTAACCCTAAACTTGTTTGTGAACCCTAGAAACAAAGTCTAGTACATTTTAAGTTTAGCTTTCATTTTGGTAGTTGTTTTTTCTCAAAGGGTATGGAATGAAAATGATTTTGTTTGAGACTCTTGCAAAAACAAAACTTATAAGAACACTGACAAATAAAACTTTACACTAATTCTTCAATGAAAAAGAGTTTCAAAAAATAAAATGCATGAACAATACTTGAAACCTTGAAATGCAAATTTTTCTTGTGCTAGTATCTTTTTCTTTTTCAAAACAATTCAAACAATGCAAATAAAGAAAGAGGCCTAACTAAGAAAAACTAGGTTTTCTCATTTTCTTTTTCTTTCTACTAAAGCAAGAAACATGCTTAAAGACCTAAGTTCTAGTAAGAGAATTATTTTCTTGAAAAAATCTTAGACAAGGGAACCAAAGAAGAATGATCAACACACATGTGGTTTTTTCTTTTCTGTTACTAAAAGAAATGAAATGCAAATGAGATGCAATTTTCCTTTTTCTTTTATGAAAAAAGGGAATAAGGTAAAAAGGAAGAAATAAAAAAATTAAGAATCACGTAAACACAACAATCAAAATGGAAACTTAGCCCAACCACACACAACTGACCTTTCGACCCACCTAAAGAACCTTATAACCAAAAGACTAACCTAACCAAAAGAAATATATTTTAGATGATTTCAAAGTTTTCAGAGACTTAACACAACAATAAAAGGCAAAAGAAGACTCAACACACTCAAATTTCATTGAAGAACCAAACCAGACCCTCCCAAAACTTAGAGAAAGGCTCAAAAATCAAGTTTCTTACATAGATATGTGATTGTGTACATCAGGAATCGCAGACATCCATGGGTCATACAAAGGAAAATCGTGGATATACACGATTCATAAAGGGAAAAAGTGTAGATACACCAATAAAACTTGAAAAATAAAAAGTACAATCTAAAAGGAGGATGGACAACATTTCTAGATGGCAAATGCTTTGAAAGGAAAGCCTAGAAAACAAGAAAATTTACAAAAATCAAAGACAACACAAGACACCCTAAGACTGACCCAAACTAGGAGAAAATATCCCCAGTGTGGTCACCAATTTTATTTATGGTATTTTTCCCTTGTGACCTTGGGTCATGTCACAACAAAGATAAACCATAAGTAAAATATAGAACCTACCCTCACACACAACAATGCTATAAGAAAATAACTGCTTTGAGGAGAGAAGGAGAGACTTCACACCTTGTATCCTATGTCTGATGTCGATCCTCGCTTTCCAACTTCAATTTTTCTCTTGATCTCCACTGGTATCAACCTACAAAAGAAGACCAAGTCTATGATGCAATAAGGTAGTTATGAATTCAAAGCATGCATATAATGTGTAAAAATTCAAGTATATGAAGAAAACTAGCATATATCAATAGAATGAATCAATTTAAACATGTATGGAGGGAAAGAGAATTATTTTATTGAAAATAATATAAGTAGGTAGTTACAACCTGACTCTAACCGTGGACACTATCACAAAGCTAACCACCCAATTTCCTCCACCGGTCCTTCAAGCATCAACTCAACGAGATGGCCTTTCCTTGAATGACCCAAAAGGGATAGGAACACACCCTATGGTCATATAAGAGAGCATAAGGACCACTGGAAAAAAAGTTCCAAATCAAGTGTATGCTACTCCGAGGATCAAGGAAAAAAGGGAAGATTTCAAATTGTCTAGCATAATCTTGCACCTAGGTTGTTGTTGAAGGAAAATCCCCCTGCGAACAGGTAGATCTCCTCTTGAGAGATAGACTCTTAGATCTTAAGACATAAGATGCTTATCATGGTCATTGACTTCCTTTTAGATCTAGATAAACTAATGTGTGAGGAGGAAGGAGAAAATAAGTACCTTTTTACCGGAGTTTGTCTTTGCACGGTCCGAGTTGAGCTACAATATTGCGCTCCTCGATAAGCCTTGTAGACAAACAAAAGTACAACCACTTCCTACTCTACTAAGATTAGTTTGAAACAGATCTATCTATTAGAGACAAGTTCATGTGAGATTAAGCAAAAACTAGAAAGAAATAGGCCAAGCATATTATATCGATGAGAACAACAACAAAGGAAACTTACAACCATAGATGCGAGTGCAACAACTTCGTCAAGTCCTCCTTGTCTAACCCTTGCTCAAAATACCCATGATCATAATGACAATAAATTCACTGATTATTCTCCTCCACTTCACTGTGTGTTTCCTATGAGATCATAGGTTTCATTCCTTCCATCATTTCCCCTCTTCACCATGAGAGGTCCTTCTTATATAGGTTTAGAGAGGCCCAACAACTTGAGATATCTTTGGGGTAAGTTGAGGATTTTCCTCCTTCATTTAGGGATCTTCCCTAAGATCATGGATTGACCAAGGATTCAAATCCAACTGCCTTTAGATATTGAAGAGATCTTCTCCTGATTCTTCTCAACAAACCAATTTTCGCCTAGAATAGGTAACGCTCTCCCAAAAGGGGCATCAGAGCGCTATAATGCTCCCTAACAATGCATATGGGGGTGCCAACATTCCTAACAGTAGTAACACTCCTCAAAAAGGGAAGAAAGAGCGTTATAATTCTCCCTAAGAGTGTATAGGGGAGTGCCAACACTCCTAACAATGGTATAAGGGAGCATTCTCCTCTGAAACTCAATTTTTAGTGGTTCTTTCAAATTGAAAGAGGTTCATAACCTTGTTAACCCATTCCTCTTCTTCCAAATCAAATGTTTGAGGTGTTTCAAGTGTCCTTATAAGGTTGTTATAAGCACGACATAGGAATTATGGAAGTATTCTTTTTCTGACATTTGCAACACTTGTGACCAAAATGCGACACTTGCAACACTATCGAAGTGAGTAATTTTGATGTGTAATAGATTGCCCCCCAAAGTATGAAGTTAAAAGACGAGAACTGATAACTGAAATGCTTTGTAGACTTTCAAGCAAGGGTATAGACGCAGAGAACCTGACAGAAGCTGCACACAACATCCAACAAATATTATGACATGTTTCAAACCCAAGGCAGGCATACCTATGCTTGGGTGATAAAGACTTACAAGATATGGCCGCCATAAAATACACTGCGAATCCATAATTGTATTGATAAAAGGTATAGCCACTGAAGATACGGTGTGGATCTATACTCCTATGACCTGAACTGATCGTAGCCACGAAGAATACACAGTGGATCTAGGAGATGACAAGACATAGCAATGACCAATACAAAGTGGATCTATGTAACAATATATGTGTCATTGTTCAAAAGAAACTCGTTCGTAACCTGGGAAAAGTACATATAAAAGTGATGACTCAACCCACGGTCTTCTTATCGATCCCGATGTATTATGAATCTAACCATGTGAATAGATGTCCTGATGTCAAACATGGAAGAAACCACTTGATTACCAGTCAATGATGTAAACCATTAACAAGCGTGAGGGAGATCACCATTGATGTCAATGATTCCCAAGGTACTTTAGTACATTCCAACGAATGTGAATGGATGAGCTGAAGTCGAACATCTGTGGAATCATCCGATCAGAGGTCAATGATGTAAACCCATTTTCGTATGTGTGGAGGCCTGCCATTGAGGCATGCAGGTCCCAAAGTACTAACTGGTTTCTAAGTCTAGTCCCTGGATAATGTGTTGAAGTCGACATGAATAGACTCGTCGAAGGAGGGCCTTGATGTATCCCCCATCAACGACATGAAACAAACATAGAGATGTAATTGGTAGATCAAATGAACATGGACTGACATGGGTATTGAGACAAGATATTTGTGATGGTTGACTCTCGAGGTGGATACTTCCCTTGAACACTGAGGCACAACAGCAGAAACATGACACGGACCAAAACACGATAATGCAGTGGATACTGTGACTTTTGTTGGGTGACCCAAGGGAGTAAAAAAAACTCAGAGGATTGGTTCAGTGTAGAGGTTTAGCAGATTAAGATGTGTGCGAAGACAAAGTTCCATGTTCAAGGGGGACTCTAAGAGTTACTTGGTAATGTTCTCAAAAACTGCTTATCTTGCTTCCTTCAATTTTTCCCCCATCTAGATAGACGAGTACCTCTTTTTAATTTAATGAGCTTGAGGAGGGTAACACATGATCAATATAGCTTACCTTCGATAAGTCCCTCTTCCTTTGTTTAACGAACTAGAATAAGTAAGGGTTTGGTCCAATATGGGTCTGTCGATGTTTTGTTTAACGAGTCCAAAGATAGAAAACTCGAAGGTTTTTCATGATTATAGAGTCTGGAAAAACACTTAAAAGAGAACTCTCTCAGTGCCTTTTTCATAAAGTAGTCTGATGAGACCAAAAAATATATAAACTATCGATCAACAGATGTTTTATTCAAATACTTTAATGAGTTTGAAGAGAACAAGGTCGCTCGGTAATCTTTTCATGTTTAGAGAGTCTAAAAATAACTTAAAGATGACTCCAATGTTGTCCTTTTTCGTAATGTTAGTCTCGCAAGGCTGAAAAAGAGATAAATTATCAGTGAAAAGATGCCCTTTCAAACCTTTTAACAAGTGGGAAAGGAATCAAGATCACTCAGTGATCTTTTCATGTTTAGAGAGTCTGAAAAGAACTTAAAGGAGACTCCAGGGGGTTCCTTTTTCGTGTATCCATACAGGTCTGAAAAAGAGATAAAATTCTACCTGGATGCATTCTCATGTATTTGCGAGCATAAGAAAGAACAAAGACTAAGCTCGATATGCCCCCAGCTTGAAAATCTAGTGGCTTAACTCCAGAATGATCATCAAAGGCTGGAGACATGCCCTCCAAGCTTCAATTCAGTCACCGACTATGAGGTTGTCACCAATTTCTCTACTAGAGGAGAAAAAGGAGAAGGGTGGATGAAAAGAAGGTTCAAGAGAGGTGACTGTTTCATTTTTTAACAAGCTTGACACAGGAAAAGAACTATGCTCAGGGCCCTCAGTTTCATTTTTTAATGATCTTGCCACAGAGAACAGAAACTATGCTCGTGACTGCTTCTTGATCATGGCTTCCAAGAGAATAACACCCTGGAAGGATACCATGTCAAGGGACAAAACTAGGTCATGGCTTCCAGGAGATCGTAGCCAGATGGAAGATAATCACTTGGGAAAGAACACATGTCGAGTGTCGCGATAGGAGTAAGGAGGTCAGGATCTAATAATCCTATCGAAGAAATCACCATGTCCACTATCGGATCCAAATCATCGGAAGTTAATGGCATGGGAGATGATAGAAAATCGACATCAGGAGGGGAGATAGACTGTATATCCACACGAATTTCTCAATGAGGGGGAATAAAAGAGGATCGGTGATGGTTATTATCCCAAGGTAACTTGTCAATGCGAAGCATTTCCGAAATAGATTCGTCTAAAGAAAATTTTGGGGAAATGTAGTCGATCGAGACGACAAGGAACTCAACTTTGATTGCATCGAGGAAACGTTAGGCGCCAATAGATGTTGGTCATCCAATGAGGGAGAAGCAGATTGGGTAGAAACGTATGATGTTTCGGCTGGACTAAGTGGCACGGTGTCACCTAGTGCATCGAATTCCAATGGACGAGGTACAATCTGAGGGTCAGATGATTCCAAATATGGATAAGCCATGGTTGAAATCATATCGATGGTGGCAATGTGATGTGTAGTCGGTGGAAGTGGTGTAGGGAAGGTACGCATGAGGCTAGAATATTTCAGTAAGCCAACACCAATGCTTCCATACATGATCTTGTGGTCTCCCAAGAAAGGAATATTATTGGTAGTGGGAGCACGAGCATCGGTCATGCAGAAATCCAACTGATCAACAGTGACAATTTTTCCCTGATGAGGAAATTGTACACATCGAAAAACCGACGAGGCAATGACAATCATAGCATAAAACCAACTCCTTCCAAGTAACAAGTTGTAATCGAGGGGAGCATCGAACACCTTGACATCAACAGTAACAGTTTTGCCACCCAATTGGATGGGCAGGGACTGTAGAATCCCATGGGGATGAAAACCTTTCCCATCAAAGGCACATAACATCATTGGGGATTTGTGGAGTGCTCATGATTTTAAACCTTTCCAACACGCCAAAGACATGACACAAGTCGAGGCTCCCTCATCTAGAATAGTTTGATGTATTTGTTGGTTGTGAACAACAACAACAACTTGGAAAGAAAGTTGGTGGGAGAGTCGAGATGCATAATTGTCCAAGTTAAACATGATATGGTTGGACGACTCAGGATCAACAATGCCAAGAGTGGCCAAGAGTGTTCTACGTTGACTGGGGCAGTGTTGTAGAACTTCTAACGCAGACATAACACACGGTGCTTGAGCCAAATCTTCAACAATGTTGTAGTTCTAGGTGGCACGTGAACTAGGATTAAAGGTAGCTTTACGTATAGTGCTCTTAGGAGGGCATAAGATAGAGTCAAACATGGGTTTCTCAATCTGAAGTGGTTAAGACGGAGGATTAACCGATGGAATACTAACAGAGGACGATGATGGATTCTGTAAATTATCGGTACCATTAGTGTCTTTTCCTTTGTCAGTGTTACCTGGTGTGTCGTATGTCTTAAAGCGAGTGGTCAAATTGATCCCATTAAACATATAAATATGTGCACTCAACGAGGCCTCATCATGAGGATCGCTAGAACTGCCCCTAGGAGAGGGGGTTTGAGCAACCATGGATTGTTGTTGTGGAAAAGGTTGAGTAAGCACAACGGGTAGTGACTTTCCTTGGAAAATTTTGGCCACTTCATTACGAACTGGAAAGTCTTGAGTGTAGTGATCATCACCACAAATGATACATGGGAATTTCAGTTTCCATTGTGTTTTCTTTTCGGTAGCAGGCATTTGATTTTTTGGTTGTTCATTGTTATTTTTTGATTTATTCTTTGTCTTCTTCTTACTTCCGAATTGTTGTGAAGGGGAAGATTGAACTGCATTCACCTTAGAGATCTGATTTTGGGGAGAGGTAGAGGAGAGTGTGAGCGATTGGGAAGTAGATTGAGTTTTGACAGAACCGACAACACCATCCACATGAGATGAGGATGACAGTTTGAATGGATCGGTATTAGCTCGAGCAACATTCGGAAGAAAGTCATACAAAGCACTAGATTGGGAATAAACCAAATCTAAATACTGAGCTCGGGTGATGGCTTGTTACTCTGTGACTGCACCACCCATAGCGACATCACGAGCAATCAGGGATAACAGTGATTTAGTAAACCATTCTGCCAATAGTATGTCAGGAATGATGGCCTTGATCATCCTTCATCGTCGCCTCCACTCATGAATATGGTCAGAGATATGCATGGAGTTAGTTTGTCGAAGGGAGGTCAAGATTTCAGTACCCATCTCGTAGCGAATAGGCAGTTGAAAGTGCATGAGGAAAGACATGGCAAGGGAATTGAAATCATGGAATGAAGCATGTGGTAGCTTGATATACCATTTTGTTGCCGAACCGGTAAGTGTTCGCTAGAAAATACGCAAATGTACAAAATCATGCATGAGGGAGTTTGATGAACACCACAAATGGAAAGTCATCACATGGTTGTTTAGATCTTCGCTAGGGTTTCCATCAAATTTCAGAATATCATAAGGAAGTTTAGCTGGAATGACTGGCCAAACCGGTAAATGAGAAATAGGATCATTAGTTAATCGAGACAAGTCTGGGAGATCCAGAGTCGCAAGGAAAGGTAGCTGTCAGTTAATTTGCGGATGATACTGGTGTAGCATAGGAACACTAGTAGGACCATAAACTGGGTTAGGTGGATAGTTGTAACCAGTAGGTCCTCCTACATACGATTGTTGCTGGCCAGGATAAACAAGATTTGAAGATGGATAAGAAACATTGGCATAACACGAAGGGTTCTGAGCATTATAGGCTGAGTGATTTATTTTCCAATGAGGAGGATAAACATTTTTCCCTTGAGAATGGTAAGGATTAGATCCCGGAGGCGGATACACATTAGACCCATGAGGAGGATAAGACTGTGGTCCTGGAGAACTCCAAGTGGTGTTTGCGATGTCGCATGGATAAGATTGTCCCTAAGATGTTCCGGAAGGAACAATATTTGATACCCCTCCTAGTGGGTTATTATACAAGTGCCCCCCAACGTGGGGTTGAGTAAAAGTGCCTCCTGAAGATACTCCCCATGATTGTGAAGGGTTTCCAACAAACGAAGGTTTCCCCCTTGCTAGTAGTTGATTTATGACCGGGGTATGACTGGCAAATGGAGGTTGCCCTCCGGGAGGAGCATGAAAAGGTGGTTGTCCCCCGAGAGGAGTAGGCCCGCCATGGAAAGGTAGTCCACCAGGAGGGAAAGGTTCATTGGATGGTGGTTTCCCTCCAGCCGGTTGTATTTTTCCAGCAGGGGTCTGCATTCTCGGGTGAGAAGATGTCCCAGCAGGATCATGTGGAACATGTGTAGTTGTAGAGTAAAAGCTTGTAGAAACGGGGGTAGAGATTGGAGTGATTTGGAGATGAGTAGAGGTGATGAGTCCATCATTAGGATGGACTTGTGCTGGTGTAATAGTAGGGTTAATAACCTGATCGACTGGGTGATTCATGGTTTGACCGGAAGGTCCTATTTCACTAGGAGGGTCATGAGGATGAAAAGGCTGTCGAAAGGATTCAAAATGTTCATAGAGATCGCGTCCCGGTGAGGTCCTCCATACAGAACGAGTAGGTGTGGGATTGGTATCTACTGCAGTGCTAGGATGAACAAGAGTCCTATACTCGTCACCAAAGATTGGTTTTGTAGATCCCATATATGTTTCGGTAAAAATCCTCTCTAGTAATCGTGGGACCTCTTCGTCTATGACATTCCCAAGGGCGTCTAAACGAACTAAAAGTAGTTCGAGAGGGTTTACCGACACAGATGTAGTGGGATTTTCAATCGTGACCAAAGCACCTTCTGAGTTATCTAACGGAGGTGTTGGAAATATGGCTACAGCAGAGATGATGCAGATGATCAAGGTTGTCATTGATGGCAATCGATTGTTTATGGAGAACAGAGGCAGGAACATAGAAGCTGAAACACAGACGCTGCAACACAAATGCGAACTGCTGAAAC
>ML780141.1:1002482-1042367 GCA_009831015.1 Picea engelmannii | reverse complement strand
TATGTTTATAACTCTGGATTTCACAGTTAAGACTCACTGCCACTAAGATTAATGATTCAAAGTTAAAAATGAGAGTAAATTGTTAATAAATCTACACTAACTGATTCACCCCCCCCTCTCAGTTAGTTCATACCTGTAACAGGAGGAGCAATAGCATTTCTAGCGTCGGATTGATTTTCTACCTCTCTACGGTAGTTGTCTTCTGGCGGGTTAGGAGGTAAGGGTTGATAGCCTTCCGGAGGCAGCCCTTGCATTCTACGTGATCGAAGAAGACCTTTATCATCTATGAGCTCAATTGTGGAGAATAACAGAACACACTGAAAATATAGGGCCAATTAACAAAAAGAAACAACATACACTAATAAAATCTTGGAATTAACCAAGCAAACAAAACTTCTGTCGATGATCGTACCAGTTGGTGATGAAATCCAACGTCATGTGATCAAGTTGAGAAGGGTCTAGGATATGGTGGAATAGTTACAATGGAGACCTGTTTAACGAACTTTCACCTTGGTTCAATCTTCCACACAGTAATTGTGGATTTACCCTCCAAGGAGCCCGAGTGAGTTTGACCAATGTCTATTCCAGGTACAGTGAGACTTCCCTTCACCGTCAGCTTGTGTAAGTACCTACAGATTATGGCAACTAAAGACACCAATTTGCAGTGAGTCCCTGGGCGGGTGCAGTCGATAGTCCGATCTGAAACGTATGGGCAGGATAACAAGTCCAAAATCAACCCGAGAGGCCCCCACACATAATTGTGGGTATACCTTCAAGTGACCCCCAATATACAATCTGACCACTACAAACAGTTGAACCACGGAGGGATAATCTTCGTAATTCGCCTGAATGTGACCTCGTGGATAACCCCTGTGTGAGAGGGGGATCCCAGAAAACCAATACGACAATTGTATTTGACTCTCCCTAGCTCAGGATGCTAATGTTTGTTTTGAAAACTTTGGAGAGTTGTACTCGCAACCTAATCCAAAGTGCTAATCATAGTCTACTTTTGGTGGAAGATCCTAAAAACAAAAATGTTCTAGATAGTTTTTAATTAGCATTCGTTTTACATATGATCTTTACTCAAAGGGTGTATGAAAGTGAAACTGATGGAATGATGAATCAAATTCCCAAAAAATGCATGAAATATGATGAGCAATCGTTTCTTTTCAAGGAATGCCTAATGAAGGGAAAGAGAAAGAGTTGTTTTCATTATCAAACACTAATATGAAATATCCTCAATCAATTAGTTCTCAATCGAATTCGATGTAATGTTGAAACATTTCAGAAATGCCTTCTAATATGCAAACCAATCACTAATATGTATCTTTTTCGTTTGTATGAGAATGATGATTAATTCAATGCAAAAAACTTCTCCTACCAACTACCCTTTCAGATCAAGGAGATTCGGACAAGTATAAGAAGATTCCACACAAATGACACACACCCTTTTGCTATGATTGAAACAAGAAGCAAATAGAAAACAAAAGAAAATCAAACAATTCACACAAAAGAGAGATGTTTAGGAACAATGACCTCCAAAAACCAAATGAGATGATTCATAGATTTCCAATGCCCTTCACCAGAGTTCTCGCTCAGTCGGATAAGAGAGAAGAAAGCAGTGGATTGGTCCCAAGTTCTTGACAGCAGAAAAACTCAAAAGAAGGAAGAAGGTCATAAAATATGAACAAAAAAGTGCTTATTCTTTAGAAGGAAGGATTTCAAAGGTCAATAGGAAGAAACATTGAGTCACAAAGAATCTCAGCAAGTGAAAAACAAAGATTGGATCTCAGAAAATGCAAATATGGAAAGAATTTTTTGCAAAGGGAGGCTGACGCTCTAGTGTAAGGGGCACCAGAGCATTATAATGCTCTATCTAAGGCTTTAAGGGAGTGTTGGTTCCCTGCTAACAAAGTAGGGGAGCGTTGGTGTCCTAAAACCCAGAAAAAAGTCCAAAAAACTCTAAAACTTAGTGGAATTTTGGCATTCAGAGTATGTGTGATGAAATAAGGATTTGATCAATGTATAAAATCAAACATATGGGGTGAAAAAGGTTTAAAAAGAACAAAGTGTAAGAAAATGTCTATGAGGAAAACCAAAACTAAAATTCTTGATTCTTCCCCAGTGGAGTCGCCAATTTCTCCCTATGGAAAATCTCCCTATGGACAGGTAGATCTCCTCTTGAGAGATAGACTCTTAACTCTTAAGATAGAATATGCTTATCATGGTCACTGGCTTCCTTTTAGATCTAGATAAACTAATGTGTGAGTAGTAAGGAGAAAATAAGTACCTTTTTACCAGAGTTTGTCCCTGCGCGGTCCGAGTTGAGCTACAATCTTGCGCTCCTCGATAAGCCCTGTAGACAAACAAAAGTAAAACCACTTCCTACTCTACTGAGATTATTTTGAAACAGATCTATCTATTAGAGACAAGTTCATGTCATATTAAGCACAAACTAGAAAGAAACAGGCCAAGCATATTATATTGATGAGTACAACAACAAAGGAAACTTACAACCGTAGATGCGAGTGCAACAGCTTCGTCAAGTCCTCCTTGTCTAACCCTTGCTCAAAATACCCATGATCAGAATGACAATAAATTCACTGATTATTCTCCTCCACTTCACTGTGTGTTTCCTATGAGATCATAGGTTTCATACCTTCCATCATTTATCCCTTTCACCATGAGAGGGACTTCTTATATAGGTTTAGAGAGGCCCAACCACTCAAGATATCTTTGGGGTAAGTTGAGGATTTTCCTCCTTCAGTTAGGGATCTTCCCTAAGATCATGGATTGACCAAGGATTCAAATCCAACTACCTTTAGAGATTGAAGAGATCTTCTCCTCATTCTTCTCAACAAACCAATTTTCGCCTAGAATAGGTAGCGCTCTCCCAAAAGGGGCATCAGAGCACTATAACGCTCCCTAACAATGCATAGAGGGGCACCAACACTCCTAACTGTAGTAACTCTCCTAAAAAAGGGTAGACAGAGCATTATAATTCTCCCTAAGAGTGTATAGGGGAGTGCCAACACTCCTAACAGTGGTATAAGGGAGCTTTCTACTCTGAGACTCAATTTTTAGTGGTTATTTCAAATGGCAAGAGGTTCATAACCTTGTTAACCCATTCCTCTTCTTCCAAATCAAATGTTTGAGGTGTTTCAAGTGTCCTTCTGAGGTTGTTATAAGCACGACATAGGAATTATGGTAGTATGCTTTTTTTGACATTTGCGACACTTGCGACCAAAATGCGACACTTGCGACACTATCGAAGTGAGTAATTTTGATGTGTAACAGATTGCCCCCCAAAGTATGAAGTTAAAAGATGAGAATTGATAACTGAAATGATTTTCAGACTTTCAAGCAAGGGTATAAATGCAGAGAACTTGACAGAAGCTGCACACAAACATCCAAAAAATATTATGACATGTTTCAAACCCAAGTCAGGCATACCTATGCTTGGGTGATAAAGACTTTCAAGATATGGCCACCATAAAATACACCGCGGATCCATAATTGTATTGATAAAAGGTATAGACACCGAAGATACAGTGTGGATTTATACTCCTATGACCTGAACTGATCGTAGCCAGGAAGAATACACGGTGGATCTACAAGATGACAAGACACAACCACGACCAATACAAAGTGGATCTATGTAACAGTATATGTGTCATTGTTCAAAAGAAACTCCTTCACAACCTGGGAAAAGTACATATAAAAGTGATGACTCAACCCAGGGTATTCTTACTGATCCCGATGTAGTATGAATCTAACCATGTGAATAGATGTCCTGATGTCGAACATGGAAGAAACCACTTGATTACCGGTCAATGATGTAAACCATTAACAAGCACAAGGGATATCACCATTGATGTCAATGATTCCCAAGGTACTCTAGTACATTCCAATGAATGTGAATGGATGAGTTGAAGTCGAACATCTGTGGAATCATCTGATCATAGGTCAATGATGTAAACCCACTGTCGTACATGAGGAGGCCTGCCATTGAGGCATGTAGGTCCCAAAGTACTAATTGGTTTCTAAGTCTAGTCCCTGGATAATGTGTTGAAGTCAACAAAAATAGACTCGTCGAAGGAGGGCCTTGATGTATCCCCCATCAACGACATGAAACAGACACAGAGATGTAATTGGTAGATCAAATGAACATGGACTGACATGGGTATTGAGACAAGATATTTTTGATGGTTGACTCTCGAGGAAGATACTTCCCTTGAACACTAAGGCACAACAACAGAAACATGACACGGACCAAAACACGATAATGCAGTGGATACTGTGAATTTCGTCAGGTGACCCAAAGGAGTAAAAAGAACTCATAGGATTGGTTCAGTGTAGAGTTTTAGCGGATTAACATGTGTGCAAAGACAAAGTGCCATGTTCAAGGGCGACTCTAAGAGTTACTTGGTAATGTTCTCAAAAACTGCTTGGCTTGCTTCCTTCAATTTTTCCCCCATCTAGATAGACGAGTACCTCTTTTTAATTTAACGAGCTTAAGGAGGGTAACACATGCTCGATATAGCTTACCTTCGGTAATTAACTCTTCATTTGTTTAACGAACTAGAAGAAGTAAGGGTTCGGTCCCATATGGGCCTGTCGATGTTTTGTTTAACGAGTCCAAAGATAGAAAACTCAAAGTTTTTTCATGATTATAGAGTCTGGAAAAACACTTAAAAGAGAACTCTCTCAGTTCCTTTTTCATAAAGTAGCCTGATGAGACCAAAAAGAGATAAAATATCACTCAACAGATGTTTTATTCAAATACTTTAATGAGTGTGAAGAGAACAAGGTTGCTCGGTAATCTTTTCATGTTTAGAGAGTCTAAAAAGAACTTAAAAATGACTCCAATGTTGTCCTTTTTCATAATGTTAGTCTCGCGAGGCCGAAAAAGAGATAAATTATCACTGAAAAGACACCCTTTCAAACCTTTTGATGAGTGGGAAAGGAAGCAAGATCACTCAGCGATCTTTTCATGTTTAGAGAGTCTGAAAAGAACTTAAAGGAGATTGCAAGGGGTTCCTTTTTCATGTATCCATACAAATCCGAAAAAGAGATAATATTCTAGCCGAATGCATTCTCATGTATTTATGAGCACAAGAAAGAACAAAGACTAAACTCGGTATGCCCCCAACTTGA
Source organism: Picea engelmannii (assembly GCA_009831015.1). Classification (NCBI taxonomy): domain Eukaryota; kingdom Viridiplantae; phylum Streptophyta; class Pinopsida; order Pinales; family Pinaceae; genus Picea; species Picea engelmannii. The sequence continues at coordinate 1,037,210 of ML780141.1, read as the reverse complement.
AAAGCTAGTGGCTTAACTCCAGAATGATCATCAAAGGCTGGAGACATGCCCTCCAAGCTTCAATTCAGTCACTGGCTATGAGGTTGTCACCAATTTCTCTACTAGAGGAGAAAAAGGAGAAGAGTGGATGAAAAGAAGGTTCAAGAGAGGTGACTTTTTTATCTTTTAACGAGCTTGACACAGGAAAAGAACTATTCTCAGGGCCCTTGGTTTCATTTTTTAATGAGCTTTCCATAGAGAAGAGAAACTATGCTCGTGACTACTTCTTGATCATGGCTTCCAAGAGAATAACTCTCTGGAAGGATACCATGTCAAGGGACAAAACTCGATCATGGGTTCCAGGAGATCGTCGTCGGATGGAAGATAATCACTTGAGAAAGAACACATGTCGAGTGTCGTGATAGGAGTAAGGAGGTCAGGATCTAATAATCCTACCGAAGAAATCACCATGTCCACTACTGGATTCAAATCATCGGAAGTTGACGGCATGGGAGACGATATAAAATCGACATCAGGAGGGGAGATATACTGTATATCTACCCAAATTTCTTCATGAGGGGGAAGAAAATAGGACCAGTGACAGTTATTATCCCAATGTAACTTGTCAATGCGAAGCATTTCAAAAATAGATTCATTTGAGGAAAAATTTGGGGAAATGTAGTCGATCGAGACGACAAGGAACTCAACTGTGATTGCATCAAGGAAACGTCAAGCACCAATAGATGTTGGTTATCCGATGAGGGAGAAGCAGATTGGGTAGAAACGTATGATGTTTTGGCTGGACTAAGTCGCGCGGTGTCAGCTAGTGCATCGAATTCCAACGGACGAGGTACAATCTGAGGGTCAGATTATTCCAAAGATGGATAATCCGTGGTTGAAATCATATCGACGGTGGCAATGTGATGTGTAGTCGATGGAAGTGGTGTAGGGAAGGTACCCATGAGGCTAGAATATTTCAGTAAGCCAACACCAATGCTTCCATACATGATCTTGTGGTCTCCCAAGAAAGGAATATTGTTGGTAGCAGGAGCGCGAGCATTGGTCATGCAGAAATCCAACTGATCAACAGTGACAATTTTTCCCTGATGAGGAAATTGACACATCAAAAGACCGACGAGGCAACGACAGTCATAGCATAAAACCAAATCCTTCCAAGTAACAAGTTGTAATCGAGGGGAGCATCGACCACCTTGACATCAACAGTAACATTTTTGCCACCCAATTGGATGGGAAAGGACTGTAGAATCCCATGGGGATGAAAACCTCGCCCATCGAAGGCGCGTAACATCATTGGCAATTTGTGGAGTGCTGGTGATTTTAAACCTTTCCAACATGCCAAAGACATGACACAAGTCGAGGCTCCCTCATCTAGAATAGTTTGGTGTATTTGTTGGTTGTGAACAACAACATCAACTTGGAAAGCAAGTTGGTGGGAGAGTCGAGATGCATAATTGTCCAAGTTAAACATGATATGGTTGGACGACTCAGGATAAACAACACCAAGAGTGGCCAAGAGCGTTCTACGTTGACTGGGGCAGTGCTGTAGAACTTATAACGCAAACATAACACACGATGCTTGAGCCAAATCTTCAACAATGTTGTAGTTATGGGCAGCACGTGAACTAGGATTAAAGTTAGCTTTATGTATAGTGCTCTTAGGAGGGCATAATATAGAGTCAAACATGGGTTTCTCAATCTGAAGTGGTCCAGACGGAGGATTAACCGATGGAAGACTAACGGAGGACGATGATGGATTCGGTAAATTACCGGTACCATTAGTGTCTTTTCCTTTGTCAGGGTTACCTTGTGTGTCGTATCTCTTAGAGTGAGTGGTCAAAATGATCCCATTAAACATATAAATATGTGCACTCAGTGAGGCCTCATCATGAGGTTCGCTAGAACTGCCCCTAAGAGAGGGGGTTTGAGCAACCATGGATTGTTGCTGTGGAAAAGGTTGAGTAAGCATAGAGGGTAGTGACTTTCCTTGGAAAATTTTGGCCACTTCATTATGAAGTGGACAGTCTCGAGTGTAGTGATCATCACCACAAATGATACACAGGAATTTCAGTTTCCATTGTGTTTTCTTTTCAGTAGCAAGTGTTTGATTTTTTGGTTGTTCATTGTTATTTTTTGATTTATTCTTTGTCTTCTTCTTACTTTCGGATTGTTGTGAAGGGGAAGATTGAACTACATTCACCTCAAAGATATGATTTTGGGGAGAGGTAGAGGAGAGTGTGAGCGATTGGGAAGTAGATTGAGTTTTGACTGAACCGATAACACCATCCGCATGAGATGAGGATGACGGTTTGGATGGATTGGTATTAGATCGAGCAGCATTCGGAAGCAAAACATACAAAGTACTAGATTGGGAATAAACCAAATCCAAATACTAAGCCCAAAATATGGCTTGTTCCTTTGTGACCGCACCACCCATAGCGACATCGTGAGAGATCAGGGGTAACAATGATTTAGTAAACCATTTTTCCAATAGTCTGTCAGGAATGATGGGCTTGATCATCCTTTGTCGTCGCCTCCACTCATGAATATGGTCAGAGATATGCACGGAGTTAGTTTGTCGAAGGGAGGTCAAGATTTCAGTACCCGTCTCATAGCGAATAGGCAGTTGAAAGTGCATGAGGAAAGACATGGCAAGGGAATTGAAATCGTGGAATGAATCACATGGTAGCTCGATATACCATTTTTCTTCTGAACCGGTAAGTGTTCGCTGGAAAAGAGACAAATGTACAGAATCATCCATGAGGGAGTTTGATACACACCACAAATGGAAATTCATCACATGGTTGTTTAGATCTTCCCCAGGGTTTCTGTCAAATTTTGGAATATCATAAGGAAGTTTAGCTAGAATGACTGGCCAAACCGGTAAATGAGAAATAGGATCATTAGTTAACTGAGATAAGTCTGGGAGATCCAGAGTCACAAGGAAAGGTAGTTGTCGGTTAATTTGCGGATGATACTGGTTCAACATAGGAACACTAGTAGGACCATAAAATGGGTTAGGTGGATAGTTGTAACCAGTAGGTCCTCCTACATATGGATGTTGTTGGCCAGGATAAATAGGATTTGAAGATGGATGAGAAACATTGGCATAAACTGGTGGGTTCTGAGCATTACAGGCCAGGTGATTTATTTTCCCATGAGGAGGATAAAATTTTTTCCCTTGAGAATGGTAAGGAGTAGATCCTGGAGGCGGATACACATTAGATCCACGAGGAGGATAATATTGTGGTCCCAGATAACTCTAGGTGGTGTTTGGGATGCCGCCCGGATAAGATTGTCCCTAAGATGTTCCGGAAGGAACAAGATTTGATACCCCTCCTAGTGGGTTATTATACAAGTGCCCCCCAATGTGGAGTTGAGTAAAAGTGCCTCTTGAAGATACTCCCCATAATTGTGAAGGGTTTCCAACAAACGAAGGTTGCCCCTATGCCAGCGGTGGATTTACGACTGGGGTATGACTGGAAAATGGAGGTTGCCCTCCGGGAGGAGCATGAAAAGGGGGCTGTCCCCCGAGAGGAGTAGGCCCTCCATGGAAAGGTAGTCCTCTAGGAGGGAAAGGTTCATTGGATAGTGGTTTCCCTCCATCCGGTTGTATTTGGCCATCAGGGGTCTGCATTCTCGGGTGAGAAGATGTCCCAGCAAGATCATGTGGAACATGTGGAGTTGTAGAGTAAAACCTTGTAGAAATGGGGGTAGAGATTGGAGTGCTTTGGAGATGAGTAGAGGTGATGATTCTAGCATTAGGATGGACTTGTGTTGATGTAACAGTAGGGTTAATAACTTGATTGATTGGTTGATTAATGGTTTGACCGGAAGGTCCTGTTTCACTAGCAGGGTCATGAGGATGAAAAGGCTGTCAAAAGGATTTGAAATGTTCATAGAGATCGTGTCCCGATGAAGTCCTCCATACAGAACAAGAAGGTGTGGGATTGGTATCTACTGCAGTGCTAGGATGAACAGGAGTCCTATACTCATCACCAAAGATTGGTTTTGTGGATCCCATATATGTTTCGGTAAAAATCCTCTCTAATAATCGTGGGACCTCTTTGTCTATGACGTTCCCAAGGGAGTCTAAATGAACTAAAAGTGGTTAGAGAAGGGTTATCGACACAGATGTAGTGGTATTTTCAACCTTGTCCAAAGCACCTTCTGAGTTATCTAATGGAGGAGCAATAACACTTCCAGCGTTGGATTGATTTTCTACCTCTCTACGGTAGTTGTCTTCTGGTGGGTTAGGAGGTAAGGGTTGATAGACTTCTGGAGGCAACCCTTGCATCCTACTTGATCGGTGAAGACCTTTATCATCTATGAGCTCAATTGTGGAGAATAACATAACACATTGAAAATCTAGGGCCAACTAACAAAAAGAAACAACATACACTAATAAAATCTAGGAATCAACCAAGCAAACAAAACTTCTCTCGATGATCATACTAGTTGGTGATGAAATCTAACATCGCGTGATCAAGTCAAGAAGGGGCTAGGATATGGTTGAATAGTTACAATGGTGACCTTCTTAACAGACTTTCACCTTGGCGCAAGATTCCACACAGTAATTGTGGATTTACCCTCCAAGGAGCCCGAGGGAGTTTGACCAATGTCTATTCCAGGTACAGTGAGACTTCACTTTCACCATCACCTTGTGTAAGTACCTAAAAATTATGGAAACTAAAGACACTAAGTGATTCCCTGGGCGGGTATAGTCGATAGTTTGATCCGAAATGTATGGGCAGGATAACAAGTCCGAAATCAACCCGAGAGGCTCCCACACATAATCGTGGGTATACCTTCAAGTGACCCCCAATATACGATCCGAACACTACAAACAGTTGAACCACAAAGGGATAATCTCCGTAATTCGTCTGAATGTAACCTCGTGCGTAACCCCTGTGTGAGAGGGGGATCCCAGAAAACCAATACGACAATTGGATTTGACTCTCCCTAGCTTAGGATGCTAATGTTTTTTTTGAAAACTTTGGAGAGTTTTACTCATAGCCTAATCCAAAGTGCTAACCCTAGTCTACTGTTGGTGGAAGATCCTAAAAACAAAAATGTTCTAGATAGTTTTTAATTAGCATTCATTTTACATCTGATCTTTACTCAAAGGGTGTATGAAAGTGAAACTGATGGAATGATGACTCGAATTCACAAAAAATGCATGAAAGATGATAAGTAATCATTTCTTTTCAATGAATGCCTAATGAAGGGAAAGAGAAAGAGTCGTTTTCACTATCAAACACTAATATGAAATATCCTCAATCAATCGATTCTCAATCCAATTCGATGTAATGCTGAAACATTTCAGAAATGCCTTCTAATATGCAAACCAATCACTAATATGTATCTTTTTCGTTTGTATGTGAATGACGATTAATTCAATGCAAAAAATTTCTCCTACCAACTACCCTTTCAGATCAAGGAGATTTAGAAAAGTATAAGAAGATTCCACACAAATGGCACACACCCTTTTGCTATGATTGAAACAAGAAGAAAAAAAAAACCAAAAGAAAATCAAACAATTCACACAAAAGAGAGATGTTTAAGAAAAATGACCTCCAAAAACCAAATGAGATGATTCACAGATTTTCGATGCCCTTCACTATAGTTCCCGCTCAGTCGGATAAGAGAGAAGAAAGCAGTGGATTGGTCCCAAGTTCTTGAAAACAGAAAAACTCAAAAGAAGGAAGAAGGTCATAAAAAATGAATAGAAAAGTGTTTATTCTTCAGAAGGAAGGATGTCAAAGGTCAATAGGAAGAAACATTGAGTCACAGAGAATCTCAGCAAGTGAAAAACAAAGATTGGATCTCAGAAAATGCAAATCTGGAAAGAATGTTTTGCAAAGGGAGGCAGGCACTCTGGTGTAAGGGGCACCAGATCATTATAACGCTATTTCTAAGGCTTTAAGGGAGTGCTGGCACCCTGCTAACAAGGTAGGGGAGCGTTGGTGTCCTAAAACCCAGAAAAAAGACCAAAAAGCCCTAAAACTTAGTGGAATTTTGACATTCAGAGTATGTGTGATGGAATAAGGATTTAATCAATGTATAAAATCAAACATATGGGGTGAAAAAGGTTTAAAAAGAACAAGGGGTAAGACAAGGTCTATGAGGAAAAAAAAAACTAAAAGTCTCGATTTTTCCCCAGTGGAGTGGCCAATTTCCGTTGAAGGAAAATCTCCCTATGGACAGGTAGATCTCCTCTTGAGAGCTAGACTCTTAACCCTTAAGACATAAGATGCTTATCATGGTCACTGACTTCCTTTTAGATCTAGATAAACTAATGTGTGAGGAGGAAGGAGAAAAGAAGTACCTTTTTACCGGAGTTTGTCCCTGTACGGTACGAGTTGAGCTACAATCTTGTGCTCCTTGATAAGCCCTGTAGACAAACAAAAGTACAATCACTTCCTACTCTACTGAGATTAGTTTGAAACAGATCTATCTATTAGAGACAAGTTCATGTGATATTAAGCACAAACTAGAAATAAACAGGCCAAGCATATTATATTGATGAGAACAACAACAAAGGAAACTTACAACCGTAGATGCGAGTGCAGCAGCTTCGTCAAGTCCTCCTTGTCTAACCCTTGCTCAAAAGACCCATGATCAGAATGAAAATAACTTCATTGATTATTCTCCTCCACTTCACTGTGTGTTTCCTATGAGATCATAGGTTTCATGCCTTCCATCATTTCCCCTTTTCACCATGAGAGGGCTTGATTATATAGGTTTAGAGAGGCCCAACCACTTGAGATATCTTTGGGGTAAGTTGAGGATTTTCCTCCTTCAGTTAGGGATATTCCCTAAGATCATGGCTTGACCAGGGATTCGAATCCAACTGACTTTAGAGATTGAAGACATTTTCTCCTCATTCTTCTCAACAAACCAATTTTCTCCCAGAATAGGTAGCGCTCTCCCAAAAGGGGCATCAGAGCGCTATAACGCTCCCTAACAATGCATAGGGGGGCACCAACACTCCTAACAGTAGTAACACTCCTCAAAAATGGCAGACAAAGAATTATAACGCTCCCTAAGAGTGTATAGGGGAGCGGCAACACTCCTAATAGTGGTATAAGGGAGCGTTCTCCTCTGAAACTCAATTTTTAGTGGTTCTTTCAAATGGAAAGAGGTTCATAACCTTGTTAACCCATTCCTCTTCTTCCAAATCAAATATTTGAGGTGTTTCAAGTGTCCTTCTGAGGTCATTATAAGCACGACATAGGAATTATGGAAGTATGCTTTTTCTGACATTTGCGACACTTGCGACCAAAATGTGACACTTGCGACACTTGTAATGACGACACTTGCAACACTATCAAAGTGAGTAATTTTGATGTGTAACAGTTTTCCTCCTCATCCATGCCCTCATAGGTGCCTTTATACCATCCTCAAGGGGTTGAGGTAGTTGAATTATTTTTTTTATGGGACAAGGGGAGTTTCAGAAGGATCCCAACTGAAAAACCCTCCCGAAAATGTGGAATATTTTATTTTTTCATATTTTTTGAGGGAATCCACGAGTTGAAAACTAGCAAGGCCTAAACATTCATGGTTTGCAAACGAGTGACCCACATATGGCAACAAAAAGGTTTCTTTTTATATTATTTTGATGAAGGAGGATGGGATTTAAGTTTTCAAGCTAGGAAAAAGGGTTAGGCCATCTCAAAAATGCAATTGATGTGGCAATTTGTGGTATAACACTATCTGAATAATTTTAGGTCAATCTTCATTCAATACATTGAATTCAATATGTTCAATTTGCAGTATAATACTCAAGTGGTTTTGATTCATCTAGTTTGCATTCACCCTCACATACTTCATTATACACTAGCGAGAGGTCAATTTTATCTAATGCTTCTTGGTCATTTTTCTTGGATACCTTTAATATATTTTTTACTTGTTTGATTACTTTTGGGTGATCCTTTTGTTACAAAAATAGGATCGTAGAGAAATAAAATAAAACTAATTTTGAAATAAAACACATAAGATACACAATACAATAGAGACACTAATATACATGGTTCACCTAGTGTGGGCTACGTCCACTAGATAAATTTCCAGGTCCTTCCTTTATTATTATCCAACAAGTGAAGGGATACAACCTACAACATACTCATTGTAACTTCCTCTTCTTTCTCTCATCATCTCATCTTTGAGAATACAATATTCACTCACTCACACAACCGCAATATAATTCCTTCATACATAAAATAGGATTGTCGTCTAGGGAAAAAATCCCTAACATAACTTCTATCGTCAAATATGCAACCTTATAATGAATGGTCCAGATTGGCTATGAAATTACAATATTTTACAAGGCAAATTTTCCCAAAATTTTTCTTTGGGGTAACTGCCCCTGAATCCTCCATCGGGGGGGATACAAAATTTCTCTCCCTCCCACCCTGAACCCCCCTAGAGAGAGAAGTGGGGGGAAAGCACCCCTAGACCCCCCTCCCCCATCAGGTAATGGGGTCCAAACGTAGTTGAAACAAGACCTATGAATCAAGAATATAATCAGGCTCCACAACCAACACCTTTTGCCATTTGAAACTTTTTCTTGTAAAATTTTCATTTTCCATGTCAATATGACATGTGATCTTATTCTTCTATTCATGGCATGCTATAAAAACACAAGTCAAGGTTTACCACATGTTAACCTATTATTTTCCTTTTGTTTGAATTATTTTGGTGTTTGGTTGTTTAATATAGTCTTTAATTTCTCTGACTACTTCAGTCAATTCAGTTTCTAAGGGGATAAATGCAAAATATTTGATAAATTTTTCTCTAAGATATTCGAAGTGAATGTTTCACCATGTGCCTCTTCTATTTTGTACCACTTGTATGGGATATTATCCAATGTATCGGGAAACATGTGAGGCTATACTCTTTTGTATTTGTACCCAATTATTCTCCCTTGTCTCTCACAATATTCAATATGGGTGAGAGGGTTGAATCCTAGATTGAACATAGGTATGATTCCTATAGATGATGGTTTCTTTCCATGAAAACATTCGTCAATGTATGTGGTTGCAACAATCCATGTTTTCAATTAAGACACATGCATATCCCACCATCTTATGGCTTGTCCTATGAAAGAATAAACCAGATTCTATAGTCGGCCTTGCTCTTTGACCATATTGGACACCTCATCGATGCACACTGATCGCGATTCTCTCTCCTTAAACCACAATAGGGGGGTTAATTTCAACTTGACATTTGTGGGTATTAAACTCTGATTTTGTTCAATGTTATTCTCATATACTATAGGTACTATTCTAACTAAGAAGTATGAATATCATTTATCTTTAAAGATGGCTTCATTCAACCAACATTCTTTGGTTTTTGATTCATAGTTTTCTAGTTTCTATTCATATAGTTCGGTGTCCAAGTTATCACAAATTGACAAAGGTGAACCATGCAATAATTCTCCGTGTATATTGGGTTTGACATTATCATGATCTCCTTGGATGATTTGGTATATATTCCTATCCTCTTTCTCTTTTTCCTAGTTTCTATCCATAGTTTTCCCTCCCTGGGATCCAAGGGTATGCAAATTGTTTTTCCATTTCCTTTAATTTTGATTCAATCTCTTTTGATGGAAATAGTTTCTTTAATATTTCTTCCCCATGACCATCCAACCAATGTTGAGTAGGTGAGGATAAATTCAACCTAATTGATTACTTCAAACTAAAACAATGTCGGTATTCCCATGATAATAGTTTATGCATTCCTTAATATGTCGATGGGTTGAACAATTCATTGATGCATGAGTTTCAGGAAGTTCTTCGATCTTATTAGTTCATTTATTCCCATTTTGATCCAAGTTTCCTTAGGGAGAATACTCACCTATGCACCAAAGTCAACCAATGCTTGTGGAATCATAAATTCATCTACTTCAAGGTCAACTTGTGGGTCATAGTCATGTTGGATATTTTCTTGAGTGCTTTGTCTTATATTTTTTGATGTTCTTTTCTCTTCTTTGCATTCTTTCAATATGTTCAATAGTTCCAATAAATGAGTGACTGACTACTCCTATCTTAATATATTAAGGAATTCATCTAGGATTGCATCTTTCATCCCTTCCTAGCACTACATTTGTTGACATTATCTGTGCTTCTCCTCATCTTCTTGGTTGAAAAATCTGAGTGCTTCTCTCATAGTATTTTTGTGGATTAGGGTACCCCTGATATTTCTTGATAGGTTTAGTTTGCGATATTTTCGGTATATCACCCTCTCAAGTGACACCAGATATTGTGATGACATTTAAATTTTTGGTGTTAAGGAATTCATGCTTAGGAATGGTTTCGAGGAGATTGACATTTCTCCTGTTTCTAAATTTCTCCAACATGATTTGACAGTCCTCTAGGGAGTGAGCACCAACTCTGCATATATTACAAAATTTCAATTCAATTCTTTCTTTTACTAGGAAATTAGGGCTTATATCATCATCCTTCAAACAAATAAATACATAGGCTTTGTCGAATATTCCTTGAATGCATCCTCCTCAACCATATTGACCATGGTATCTACCCCTATAACTACCTCTTCCTTGGTATATGCCTCCTCGACCTTGATAACCACCTCCTCTTCCTTGGTATTTTCCTCCTCTATCACCTTGATCTTGGTTCTATTACAAAGTTTTTGCATGATAGACAATGTGATAATTGGACTTGTTTCTCCCATTTATTTGGAATTCTTGTGTATTGTGGGTAGTTTCCTCACATATGGCACACCATTTTGGTTTTGAATTTTTTCAGGTTGTTTGGGAATTCCTTCATGGTGTGGTTTGTGATGACTTGGAATATTTCACAACAATATTTTGTCTAGACCCTTCGAATTTCAGATACTCTTTCATTTTTTCACAATATTTACAATAGTCTTTGGTTTGTCCATTCACATAGATTGTGCACCAAAGATTCACTTTGTTGAACAACAAGATTTCAGAGTGTTTTTTATATCATTTCTATTTTTTATTCAAATTTTCTATCTATAGTCGACGTAGTCCAATATTCATCTAATTCTATCTATTGATATTGTTTTACGGCATCCTCACAAGTTTGGATCTCATGCATTTGCAAATGTGTCCGAATTTTTTGAAGGAGACCTACCACAAACCATTGTACTAGAAACTCCTTGTTGATCAAGTGAGGGATCTGATTGAGTAAATAATTGAATCTTTTTTTGTATTCACTAACATACTTGTTCTCACTCTAAGGTTTTTGCAAGACTACTCACATGCCACAAATCAAAATTGTGTTCATGCTAAGAGTTTGGACCACATGATGCCACGTTTTAGTGCCTACACCAATCAATTATTTACTACACATGCCAATAGGTTTTGTATTGCTCACAAAGACTTGTAAAGTTTGCATGCATGCCAAATGCCAAAAGATATTTAGTAATGATTGTAACCATTTTTGTAACAAATTGATTGGTCATGGTTGAGGTTGTGGGTGAGTTGGAAATCTTTTTATGACTTCCATTCTTTGGTAGAGATAAGAGGAGTGCATGCAAATATGTAAGGGTTGGGTTTTTGGTTAACTAAGAGTTCATTGTTATGTTAGTTGTATATGAGTTATAGTTTCAGTTAATCATTGTATCAGTTCTAGTTATGTTTTTCTTCAATATTTTTTTAGGTGATGTTTTGTGAATATGGGAGAGAAAGTAGACCAAGATATGAGCACATTTCTAGTCTCTGGTTCACTTGGAATGTGCCCCGAGCAAGCTTTGGATATATGTGTATTGAAATATATTTGATTGATGTTGAGATTAATGAATGAAGCATGAAACACCTTTGTCTCTATATATCATGGACTCTAGTTTGAATGTATTTTTGTTATGTAGTATTCTATGCAACACTTATATGGATGTTATGAATGAATGTGAAATGAATTCATGGTTCTAAGTTGGTTGTTTCTTGTCGATACCACTCCTTCATTATTTGTACGAAACCTATGGTCTTTGTGATTCTTATGGAATCTTATGTGAGACCTTCTTTAATCCTTAAATATTGAATATGTTGGAACCTATGGGGTATTTGTTGGTAAAGAATTTCAAACCATGGGTTTGAAACCCTGAGCCAAAAATTGGTTCCATTTTCGAGAGTTGAAGGTTGTGTGCTAAATGTTGAAGGAAGGACATGACATGGAAACCTTCCAGGAAGGAGATAAAATACTGGATCTCTAAGAGGGGGATGAGTTAATGTGACGAGAGAACAAGAATATGTAGATCCACCTTGAGAGATGGAAAAAAAGGTACATATATTCATATCTACATGAAATTTTATTTTCCAAGTTTCCTTGTTTATTGCATGAGTGATAAAGAGATAGATAAATATTAACTCTATATGGAGATCCCAAGAACCATTGATTTGGGATCAAGATGTGGTCAATAGATTGAAATCTATGGATAATAAGTAGGTCAGGTCCATTTCTTTCTAGTTTTATCATGTGAAAGAAGGGTATATTGTGGAGTTTGCAGTTGAATGCAATGAATCTTTTAGTAGTGCTGAAAGAAATTTCACAGTAAGACATAGAAGGATACTGTTGGAGGAAATACCTCTATGGATCAAAATGCTATTCATCGAGAAGGGGATAATGCACATGGATCTTGATAGGATAGTAGATAAAATCCCACCATGCAATGGGGGGATGGAAACATGGGGAAGTAAAATGAGATGAGGTGAGAGAGAATGGATCTAGAAGAGCAGAGGAGAAGAAGAGCCAAGAGATACTCAATAAGATTCAAGTTAAGGAGGTGATTCGAGAAGAGAAGAAAATAAAATAAAGAAATAGGTGATGAATGAGTAATAAGATCCAAGATTAAGAGAAGATAAATTGCACTAGAAGCGTGTGCGGGAGAAAGATTTGTGCGAGAGAGAAGCACATAATAAGAGAGGTCGTTGAAGAGACACAAAATTATGAGTGAGGTATCAAGAGAGGATAGTGGAAGTAGTGGGATTAGGATCGAATAAAATGAGATCATATCCCCTTGGATAGTGAGAGATGTAATCACATCAGATGAAGATGGGGAAAATACTAGTAGCGTCGACACAATAAAAAATAAAAATGGATTCCTCTAAGAAGGAAAAGAGACCTTGGCGATTATGAGGAGGCTTGCATAGCTAGAGATAGGGATCTCTTTTGGATCCATTACTGAAGAAGATGAAATAGTATGGAGGAACCCCCTCTTTTAACTTCCCCCCTTGTGCATTTTTCTTCAAGAAGAAAGAATCGAAGAAAGTGAAGAGGTGAAAGGAGTAGAAGAAGAGAGATTAAAAGAAAGGGAAGGAGAATTTAAGAGTGGAGTAGAAGATGAATTCAACAACACTTCGTAAGAAATATTCTCAATACCAGCAACAACAAGTAGTAATCAGTGAGGAAGACTCATTTCTATATCGAGTATGGAGAACCAAAATTCAACCCTCAGGCTTCCCACATTTCATGGGATGGGAAGAGATGATATGGAACAACACTAGTTCACATGTGAAGTTATATGGTCTATGAATCCAATATCATGTATCTAGAAACCACATTTAGAGATAGATCATTGTCATGGTACATGAAGTACAAGGCTATTGTGTCGATAGGAAAAGCAAGGTCCCTTACAAAATTAAAAAGAGATATCTCGAGAGAATTTTAGAAACCAAAGTCGAAATCATAGTGTATAACTGATATTAAAGAGATTAAGTAGAAAGTTGGAGAAAGCATGTGGGATTATCACCAACGATTCAAGATTTTGTTGGACAAAACAACATTTGATTTCAAGATGTCCACATAGGGAATGGTTTATTTATAGACTCCTAACACACAATCAAGTCCCACTCACCCAAAATAAGGTAACAATAGAGTATACACCAGGAGGTGATGAGACATCGACAAGGATTATGTAGATACAATATCATATCATGAACCTCACCATGTAACTATGAGATATGGAAACATTTAAGGCAGTGTGTGAGAATATCTAGTGTATCTTTTGCCATGCAGAAGGTCACCATAGAAATGAGTGCCATGTGCTATGAATTTACATAGATATAGGAATGTTGAATTCATCTTCGATAGGACCATATATCGAGTGGTGTGAGATATGTACACAATGGGGTCATATTCCTCCCATCTTTCTAACACTATAGAAGTATCAAAAATCTATGCACACTCCATTTTGTGAGTTTTTCAAATCCACGGGCCATGATCTGAACAACTGTCGGTCATTATGGCTAATGAAGGAGCACACTACAAATTCTTACCAGGTCCAAGAAGAGAATAAAGGTGCAGATTGCAGATTCTTAGACTAGGGAGGATTTGACATAGGAGGATACCATGGAGTTCATAGAGGAGGATATGAAAGAGGAAGAGGAAAAGGATACGATGGAGGAGGAATACCACCTACCTTTTTTTAATTGTGGTGATATAGACCACTTTTTGTGATTCTGTACCAAACTGCATGCACTGTATGGGTATTTCCATAATGCATACCATGTCATAAAATATTTCCTAGAATTATTGGAAAAATGGGAAGAAAAGAAGGCACATTGCAACATTGTGACTGCTGAGCCACACGAAGATCAAAAGATGAAAGAAGAATTTGATGTATGGATGGTAACTTGAGGAGGCATATGTATGGGAGTCAACCCAAAAAAAGGAGAAGGTTCAAGGAAGAATATAGAAGGAAATATTAGAAAATCAATGCAAGCACCTCCTATGTTTGATGCCACGTAGTAGAAGTATTTCATGCGAGATGCACACCGGGAATTGGAAAAGGACAATGCACATGAAGAATTGAAATGCACAATATAGAGGGCATTGGAAGAGGCATGCATGTGTGAATAATTATAACACATGACATAGAGGGCACTAGAATAGGCTTTCATGCACGAAGAATTGCAACACACAGTGTAGAGGACACCGGAAGAGGCATGCATGCACAAAGAATTACAACATATGGCATAGAGGGAAATAGAAGAGGAAAATGTGTGGAAAGAGTTGTGACGCATGACATGAGAAGAAATAAAAAATAACACAATGCTTACCTAGAGGTGAAATTAGAAAAATAGATAAGTGACTTCTTGCATTGTTGTCTTAAGGTGTTCTGTGATCCTATAGTTTCAAAGAAATTGACCCACATGTTGAAAAGATGCATGGTGGAAGGGGAGACTGATGCTACTAATTATACCCCATTTCCAAAATTAGATGTGTTCCATGTAAGCACAAGGAAGTGCACATGGAGATAATTTAAGATGACAGTTGAGCTAAGAAGTTACAAGATGGACGATGCCATTTTGGACCTAGGTTTTGACATGAAAATATTATTGAAGAAATCATGGGAGTCGATGGGTAAACCAAAGTTAGTGTGGTCCTCCATTCAACTCATGCTTTCCAACCGATGCATAATTTATCCCATTGGCAGGCTGGATGAGCTGGAAGTGAGCATTGATGGGGTCAAAACTAAAGTAGAATTTGAAGTGAATGAGGTTATCAATGAATCATACCCCTATCCATCTTTACTCGAAATTGACTAGGCATTCGATAACAATTATGTACTTAATCTGAAGCAATGATAGAAGTCCTTTGAGATATACACTGTTGGTGTAAATATATGCTTAGTATACTGCACTCATTTATATGTCAATCCGAGATTCGTAATCAAAAGAGTTGTTACACTATATGTGCTAAAAACAAGTAACCTATCTATTTCTATTGTATCTAGCTCAAGAAAGAAATAATTAATAACATAACACTATGTTTTTAAAATATTTGAATTCTTCACACAACTTTAAACTTGGAAGATAAGAGTGATAACAAAACTCTCAAATAAACACTCAATTAAAAAGTCTCTTGCTTAGGTGACAAGTCTGTTCATTATAGGCTCATGAAATGAAGAGATGAAATTAAGATCTTGTTCCCTATAGAAATTAAAACTGTAATCAACAATCCACCTTATTCACTCTTAGAAAGAAATCAACCATAACTCTATTAATTCCAATCAAACCTTCTTTAATACTAGAAACTGTCAATGTGATTGAGAGACTTCATTATATGCAACATGAAGGTGAGAGATGAAGTCTCGTGGGTTCCGTACCTACTAAGAACACCACAATTATAAACTCAAAACAATAACATTTGATTTCTTAACAATCCCACACATATATCAAACTCTTATTAGTTAAATATCAATCTGTAGAAATGGAAATGAAATTGTCTACTTTGTTCAAGGTCTAACCATTTACTCACACCGATTCAAAATCAAATAAATTTGTATTGTACTTAAAATAAATTTAAAATCATTTACAACACACAAATATTAAATGTTCACACTCACACAATTGAATTACAACACACAAAGACATGTACAGGGAGGTTTACCTTGGTTGGGGCAGTGGGCCCTTGCCGAACCAACAAGGTACCTTTAAAGAGATAATAGACTAAAATGCTTTACTCATGCTCATGAATTTGCACAAAAGATCATTTTTATTCCTTCACTTTATCGATTGAATTAGAAGCTCAACATTACTTTCAACATAACAATGTATATCATCCTTTACTTACTACTTCCTCATTACTTTCTATCATCTATACATCATCCCTTATAAAGAAGGTGATCCGTTATTACCAAGATCTAAAGATAATTATCAAATGGTTTTAAAATATTACAATTGGAAATTCATATCGTATCTCTAGGGATGGACTTCATCCTCATGACACGAAGTGCATGAGATATGAAGTCTATCGTGGTCTCAAAACTACCTCAAGAGACTTATATCCAACTAACTTCTTGGAAGCTTCATCAGCATACTTGTTCAACATGTAAATCTTGTAGACAGGGGTTTAGTACCAGATGAACACAGTCATGACCATGGGTACCAGACCAACACAAAGGTAGTGCCGAAATAAGCGTGAGACTGGTACCAAATGAGGAATTGAGCTGGAGGTACAGGATGAGGCGTTGAGCTAGTGGTACCGGATGAGGCATTGTGCTAGTACCAGAATAAACATTGAGAGGGCAGTACTAGAAGAACCGATGTGCTAGTATCGAAATAGGCGCTTGAATGGGTAGTACTGGAAGAAGTGTTGTAGAGTACCAGAATAGGTGTTGAACTGGTAGTATTGGATCACTACAGAGTACCAGATTAGGAGAAACATCGGTACCAGATCAGATAGGGTACCGGATCCAACGGAGTACTGGATCACACTACTGTTGCAGTACTAGATCAGTGAAGTACCATATGAAGCTTCTTAAGAGTCAAAGTGATTAGGAGCATAAATAATCAATCATTTAATCAAATTTAATCAAGAAAATCAAACAAATCACGATTTAACATAAGTTACCTCTCTATGCACATGGAAAAGGTCACAAAGTAGGTTTTTGGAGGAAATTGTCAATTATATACACATAGCATAGGTAAAATAGGCTCATATAGAGGATAATATAGGATACTAGAAGTGTCAAAATGGACACTCAACAGACACCTTGTGCGTTATTGCACCACTAGATCCAAATGAGGGAAACATACATAATGAGTCTGTAAATGAATATGGATAGATATTGATCATCAAAAACATATAAAACATCATGGGATGCAAGGAAGACTATGTGAATAAAAAAAATAATGGAGAAATCATATGGAGAAGTGTCCATTCCTATGATATGGATACTGAGGATGCAATGGAAAGATGGTAGAATACGTTGTATGAGGTATCAACTAGAAGTGCACACAAATCACCAAAGAAGTGTGTTAGATCATATCATAGTTTTGTGACCTACTGAGGTTTGATAGGACATGATCAATAGACACATTCCTAAACAAATAGAGGAGAGTGTTCCTAAGACCCAAAGGATTTAGGTCATTTACATAGTATTCAAATGAAAACCTATGCACTAGTGGGAAACTCATCGTGCATATCTATAGGAATGGGTGCAAGTAGTGGAGTGTATCAAGGAAAGGTTTTATCCCCTAACTGACTTCAAATAAACAAACCTATACAAGGGTACTAAGAATATTCATGAATGAAAACAATAGTTGGATGAATTAAAAATGTTGGAATATGATCGATTTCTTGCAGAACACAACATGTTGGGAAGGAAACAAAAGCAAAAGTTAGGGAAAGATCGCAATATATGGTGCAAGGTTCTACAACTTGAACTCCAACAAGAATTCTTAGTCCTACCTTATGTCAGTAGGCTCATGAAGAACCTAGATAATATGCACATATGCTGGTTAGGGCCATGGCAGGGGATAATAAATAAAATTTGATTGAAGAAGTATCATTGCCTGCATGGGTCGAATGTATGGAGTCAAAAGGTATTGCACTGGAGGGAACTATGCAGTGGAAAGTAACTTCATAGAGTTAGAGTAGGAATGCGAAGTAGATTAGTAATAAAGAAGTAATGATTAGGTGGATTGGACAAGTCAAGGAAATAAGGCGATATGAAACATGTCATACCCGAAACAGGTTTAGAAGATTCAGATGAGGTTAAGGTGTAAATTCTTGAGTACAAACCAAAGGATAGAATAGTTGGACATGACAGGTGGCCACCCATACACATGAAAATATGGCGGTGGAGAGGTAGGTAGTTATCACTAAGACAAATTATGACAACATGGGGAATTAGAATCAGTTATGGAAATAATTCCCCACGGTGCACTAATAATTATGGTAGTAAATCCTATTGTTGGTCAGCATTAATGATAAGTGTGGGCCTAGGTAGACAACTAAGTAGCCAAATATCATTGGGGGAAAGTCACCTAACAATTATTTAATGCTCGAATGCACCACCTCCATTCATTATTTCTGCATAAAGAGCATAGTGCAGAGTAGAAAGTAGAGAGTAGAGTAGAGAGCCAAGTTAAAAGCAGTCAAACATCCAAGAACATTATAGTTTTAATAAAATCAACGTCGGGCATTCTAAACACACAACCCTTTCAAGTCATGGTTTCCATGGTGAGACTATAATAGAGCTTCCGAGAAGAGGGTGCCAATATGAAAAACCAACAACACTAAGAATTCGACCAGGATAATGGCTTCCACAAGAAATCCCAAAGTGTGAAGGAAAGTCAAGGAACTAAAGGACCAACATGTGGTCGATCCTGAAATATCGACCGAGGTAAGTATCAGAGGCCCTCTATTAGGAAGGGTTCCCCAACTTAAATATGCAGATTAAAAAATACAAGATGAGGCGTAGTTCCCCGAACTATGCTTTGACACATATGTAGATGTTATTCTAGGGGTTTGGGGAAAACCAGTAGTGGTCACCACAAAATGGGCCAAGCCCCTCAAGAAATTAAGGATATTATCATTAGTGGATTTCCCGCATTTCTGGTGAAGGTCGTACATCAATGTGTGCATCCATTTATTACTTAGATAGTTGCATGAAGGGTTCCTTTGGCTAGACCAGGCATACCAGGTCAACATTGATATAATGCACCAAGTCTTAGGCCTTCCTATAAAAGGAGATGATCTGGTTGAGGAGATAGAAGCTAAGGATGCCACATAAGATGAGGTATACACAAAGTATGATACACATAGAAAATCAAGAGGAGCAATGATTTCAGATATAAACAATTTCATAGTTCAGTTCACCATAAAGTTACTTTCATACAAACTAATGCATAAGTGTCATAAGGATGTGTTCTGATTGAGGGTAATCATCACTGCAAAGTGATGCGTCCAAGACATCAATATGGATTGGGAACATTATTTGATGAACGTGTTCCTAGGACTACTTGGACACATATGACCTTAACAAGGAGTTATATTATATTTATATGTTACTCATGCTAGCCATGATAATGTGGAATCCACCATCGAGCCAAAGTACGACGTAGAGGTGTTTCCATCCTTCCCCTCCTAGAAATTCCTAGATCTACAACACAGCTTGGACAAGACAATCCAGTGTGAGAATAACACAACTTTCAACCTATGGGATACCAAAATGATTCAAGAAACGGTGCAATCCTTCCATATAGAATGCATCCTTATTAAAAGGTATGAGGACTATATCCATTTTTAATGTACTTTTCATAATTTTTTCATCACCCCACAAGAAAATCGATAGACTCTTGCTAAGATCATCCCCTTTTGCATTATAGAGGAGGATATTCCAACACCAGTTTAGAGCATTGTTAAGGTGTTCCAAGCCAATATGGATATGAATTAGATGATGAATCAAGAGTCATCATGGAATTTAGATGACCTTTTCCATATTCTTGAGCTTTGTCCAAAAAATAGCACCGTATTCCAAGAAAAAAGGGTCATAGGAAGAACCACTAGTGCCATATATCCATGTAGCAGTACCTGGAAGAGATTGTTGTGGTTCAACCCATTAGCTATCACAACCATCAATCCATCCACTAGCTCATAGCCTTAACCATTACCTTATGTTATGCTAGAGTTGGCACATGTACCTTCACAAGACCTGAAAACATATATGACAGAGACCATGAATGAATTGGGGGACATGAAACGCACACTCAACCAGTCCTATATAGAGTTGAAACATAAGAACACACAAGAGATTACTATGCACTGAGAAACTCAACAACAACTTGACCAATATATAGTGGCACACAAAGAGATCAAATAACTCCATGAATCAGAGGTTACCATGCACACATTTTTGATTATCTAGTGGAGGAAATATATGTGCAAGTCCCCAATACAGTCGCAAAAACATAGGACCTCCCGATGAAAAGTAAAATCAACAAAGTAAAGAAGAGGGTCCAATACCTATAGGCATAGAACATAGAGCTTCAAGAAAATCTAAAGTGCACCCTGCAATCAGAGAAAAGGGAATTTCAACACCATATTTCCTTTGTCGAAAAGAAACTACAATAGGGACAAACATGCATGAATGATTTCTTGAGGGTGTGTTGAGCACTTAACACACCTTCAAAATTTCTAGAAATTTTGGGGTACCACTCTTTATTTTGTTTGATTTTTCTTTTCTTGATTTAGTTTGCAAATTTTAGTTCTTTAATACTATGTGGTACTTGGTTTAAACCTATTTTTATTTGATTGATTGAACCAAGTAATGCAACTTTGTTAAATCCAAGAAGATACAAACTAAATAACACAATATTTGATGATTAAATAACTACAAAAAAAATCATTGGGTGATTTCATTCGACGAAGCCATTGGATCGATCAAAAGAAGAGTGTTTAAATAAGATTTGTAATGAGACCCATTTTCTCTAGATGGTCGACAAACACAATGGGCGTCGAGAGTTTCCCATGACACTCAATGCACCAATAAGCCCTTCCTCGCGTCGCCTAATGTGATCATCGATGGAGTTTAAAACCTTGAAAAAATCACTAGTCACCCGTAAGGAGATTCGAGGTCCATTAACATCCATCATCCAATTTGAAACACGTTTAAATCCTAGTCGTTCTCAAATAAAAAATGAGAAATCATCCACAAGGCATCATGATAGCGTGTTAGACGCCATGTGTAAATCGTACGGTTTCCATGTCATCAACCATACACTCCCTGTAAGAATGATGGAAACTACTCTAGACACGCCATCATCCACATGGCACCACCACATCATATTCCATACCACTTTGGGTCACTACCATGTCACACCTCGATTTCAGTTCCATCCATCGTTGGAGGGTATTTTCCTTTTATGTTGTCGCATTAAGAAATGTGAGAACTCACCCAATGTCGATGAGATCATTGGTGTCGTGTGAGGTCTAACATTTCTTAATGTGACAACCATTATCCGGTTGGAAGTGTGTTAATGAAGTATAAAACACCTATTTTTCCTGATGACTGATGAACTGTATATCATGAGTGTTATGGATCATTCGATCCCAGAGGCCAACAACTCATATCTATCGATTTCACGATTTCATTTCACGGGCGAATGGGGCCATCGATACATTAGTTTTTCCACCAAACAAATGGGATAGTGCCACATAAAAAATCTTGCCACATTGGACTGTCACATCACCATTGTTGTTACCCAACCACTAATGATTTTCCTACACACACGATCTCAATCATCCAATCAACATGATTTTTTTATCTTTGACATCGATTTTAAAATCTTTACTCTAGACTCTTGGTAGGTAGCATGGGACCCTCAATGCACTAGTCAAATTGTATCCAAACTATAAATCGACATGTTTATCCTTAATTCCATGATGGCACACCACATCATTCTTTACATACATAAGTGACATCATCGATAGTGGAAACATCGTTGTGATTGGTTAAGTATTAAAATTGAATATCGCTCGACCCCGATCAAATCAATGCGCACTGGACTAAGTAGTGTCATGAAACCAATGATCGTCACTTCAACGTGTCATGTCAACCATCGAAGGAAATTGAAGGTATTGCCCCACATTTAATGTCACTAATTCATAGATATTGCCTCATTACTTCAAGATTTGGGGTATTAAACTCACATTTTCTTCCAGTTTTACCCATTATTCGATGTTAGATTTGTCCTTGGATGAGTGTATGGTTGTTCTTAATGAATTGAGAATATTATCTTCTTGCTCTGGTAGAAAGGATTTACATGCACAATAACAACATTTTAGGGAACTCATTAAGGTAAGCAACACTACACCAATGCACGATGTTACTAAATACGGTATAAGTTATGTTGTATCATGTTTTATGGTGTTTTAATATAGCCATTGATTTGATTACTAATTATCACTAGTATGAATGTAAGCGTGATGGACCCAAGGAAAGTTCTTATTTAGAGGACCTAAAAGAAGCTAAGAACAAGATCTAGTGGCCTTGGAGAAGGTTCAGGTGATGTTCCAGAATAGGTGGAAGGAGCTTAGCTCCCAAAGAGTACAGAACCACTTATTGTTCTTCCCTTGAAGAAGGTTTTGAACATCGTACCTCTGTACCATGACATCGATACCTGTGCAATGAGCCAGATTTATACCCAGGTTCAAATACCTTCTTGGAATGATATGTTCTAGAAATTAGACAAAGGGGATTATCCAAAATCCATTCCACACAATGAACTTCAATTCTAGGAGATGGATGATGCAGTTTTTACCACAATTAAGAGATCAATGCTTCATTCAGTTGTTTCTATAGTGCATGTATTTCTAACATACTCAGACCCCAAATGGGTCATGTCACTGCTAAAATGACTCATTAATTCTTTTGATACCAATTTAAAATGTGGAAATAAAAAACAACATGAAATTTAAGTTCATTCAATTGTCTATACTCAGTAAAAAAATGTATATAATTACTCTTATTGTGAAAAACAATAATTAAATACATACAACCACATTCAACCATAAAATAGATACATGAATTCATCTTCATGCTTAGAGTAAGCAACAATGTCCAAACAGAACTTAGAGTAAAATGCACAACAATTTATATATCATCATTTAACACATCAATACAACATATAAGAACACTTATCTTATAAAAATATGCAACTCGTTGTAGAGGATAGGAATTCCTCCCAACCATATCCTTTATATTCTATTTCTCAACAAAAAGACACCCCCTAGCTGGGGCTATGAATCCAAAAGAGATGGAGGTACCTAAGGTTGACTAATGTCCCCCTTTCAACAATTAAACTCTTAGCTAAATTCTATTCCACCAACACACTTCCCCTCAACCTGCACAACCTAAGGGATGTAATCCCCCTTCACTTCTCACAGTACCTTGGGCCTTTCCACTCCCCTCCATGCCTTCCATCATAATTTGGACATGAATTCTACTTGTGGAGACTTCAGGAATTCTACAACTGCAACACAAATTCATTGAGAATCCAAAACGCATGCTTCCTGGATGAATTTCAAACAACTCTTCACTCTAAGGCACACAACCAGCTATTTTTTTTCAAGAAATTATAGCTCCAAAAAATAGCCAAACATGTCCAAAACAACTTCCTACAAGCTCTCACACTCAGAAATCCATTAGTGGCCAGAAAAATCCATGTAAAAACAACTCTCTATGCAAAAACGTGAATGTGCAAAATATGGTCTCCTACCCATACAAATTTCCTCTTTTTCTCTTTCTTTCTTGACTTTCACTCTTCCCCAATCTAATTGTACTCATCTCCCATGCTATCAATAACTATGGGAAGTGACTCTCACACCAACCCTCTTACATGAATTCAATGATCGAGATCTAGAACACTCAACAAATAATGCAAGGTTTATGGCAAGGGTAATTTAGAGAAAAAAATAGGAAATGGGTTTTGGTTTAATGAATATGGGTAACTCCCTCCTTGGATCCCTACCCTCTCTTGTGGATACTTAGCCCCCAATATTCTTCTCTATTTTTCTACAGTTGGCAATACATTTCATTCATTATATTTACAATATACATCGCAATACATCACATTTACAATATACATCGATTGGATCTCGGGAACATACTATATTTACAATACACATCATTGGTTTTGGGGTTTGGAAATCACATTATTAGGATCGAGTACATACTTTTTTAATAAATACAAATACAAAAAATTATGAATTCTTATGGATGAGGGTAACACTATCATGTATGAAAATTTTCCTATCTTTTCTAAGACCTCAAAAGGCCCACAATATCTCGCTACCAACTTTGTAACAATATCATGTATGAAAATTGTCCTATCTTTTCTAAGGCCTCAAAAGGCCCACAATATCTCGCTACCAACTTTGGGAAACTTTCCAATTTTAGCAAGCTTCTCTTGAATTTAACTTTTAAAAACACATGCTCTCCCACTTTGAATTATCTATTTGTTCTCTTTCTTTCAGAATAAATCTTCTTCCAATATTGTGGAACTTTTAAATTCTGCCTGATTTTCACCATTTTTTCTTCCATTTCCTTTAACAACTCTGGCCCAATCACAAGTCAGTCTGTTGGGTTATCCCAACTTACTGGTGTGTTACATTTTCTACTATGTAAGTATTGAAACAAGCTCATCTTCAATGATTCCTGATACCCATTGCTGTATGCAAAATTAACTAAATGGATATAATACTCCCACTTAGAAGGCTTTTCCATTACATACATTCTCAACATATCATCAATTATTCGATTAATTCTTTTTGTTTTTCCATATGACTCTAGGTGATATGTTGTATTGAAATTCAAATTTGTCTCAAATCCCTTAAACAATCCCCTCCAAAAATTGGAAGTGAACTTGGGATCTCGGTCTGACACTATTTCCTTAGGCACACCATGTAGCCTAGTAATTTCTCTCATGTAAATTTCTGCAATATTGGATACCTTATGAGTTACTTTCACTGGAGTGAAATGTGCAACATTTGTGAGTTTGTCCACCACTATCATGATGGAATCATGTTTCCTAGTTGTCCTAGGAAATTTAGTAATAAAATCTATGGTAACAACTTCCCACTTCTATTCAGGAATGAGAAATGGTTGCAACAATCCTGCTGGATGTTTATGCTCATCCTTTACCTTTTGGCATTCCATGCATCTAGCCAAACAATTAGTGACATCTTTCTTCATACCAGGAAAAACATATTGGCCTCTTATAATTGTAATAGTTTTCTTATCTCCCGGATGTCCCGCTTATGGAACATTATACATCTCTCTTAGAACTAAAATTATTAACTCTTGATAATTAGGAACATAAACTTTGTTCTGAAATAAGAGGATTCCATTCTCTTCCATCTTGTAATCCTTATATTTTTGTTGTAAGCTTTCTTTAACTTCCACATAATGTTGATATGTTGTTACAACCTCTAGAATTTTATCTTTTAAATATGTCTTGTACATACTAATGGTTGTAGCATGCATTTTATGAACCTTTCTACTGAGTGCATTGACCACCTTGTTCTCTTTTTCATTTATGTTCTTGATAGCAAAGTTATATTCACTAAGAAATTACATCCATATAGTTTTCCTAGCATTTAGTGTTGATTGTTCAAACATATGTTTCAGACCACTATGGTTTGTCCTTAGTTCAATTTTTTTTCCCATGAGGTAATGCCTCCACATCCTTAAGGCATGTACTATAACAACTAACTCTAATTCACATGTAGCATAATTAATTTCATGGGATTTCAATTTTATGGACTCATAACAAATTACATGTACATTTTTCATAAGGAATCCATTGAGCCCTTCCTTGCATGCATATGTGCACACAACAAAATCCTCATTTGGATATGTAACTTTCAAAATAGGTGCACTGGTTAACAAATCCTTTAAGCATTGAAAATTTTCTTCACATTTATCACTCCATTCAAAATTTACTCCTTTCTTTTGCAAAGATTTTATTGGGTGTGCAATTTTTGAGAATCTTGAAATGAATCTCATGTAGTAACCATCTAGACCCATAAATAATCTAGCCTCTGAAATGTTTGTTGGCACTGGACAACTCTTGATTGCTTCAATATTTTCTAGGTCCATTGCTATTCCATATTCTGAAACAATGTGACCCAAATAATATATCTGCTTTTGATAGAAAGTGCATTTACTCAATTTGGCATACAATTGGTGCTCTCTCAACACTTGTAGCACCATCCTCAAATGTTTTTCATGTTCCTCATTTGCCTTGGAATATATGATAATATCATCCAAGAATACAATTACAAACTTATCCAGGAAATTTATGAACACTCCATTCATTAGACAAATAAATGTAGTCCGTGCATTTGTCAATCCAAAAGGAACCACCACAAATTCGTAGTGTCCATACCTTGTCCCAAAGGTTGTTTTTCTAGTATCCTCTTCTTTGATTCTCACTTGATGATATCCTGACCTCAAGTCAATTTTGGAGAATATATTTTCTCCTTTCAGATGATCAAAAATATCATCAATCCCTAGTAAAGGATATTTATTCTTGACCGTAACCTTGTTTAGTTGTCTGAAGTCAATACATAACCTCAACGCTCCCTCTCTCTTATTGAAAAAAGAACTGGGGCACCCCAAGGAGAAACACTTGGGAATATGTACCTTTTCTTTGTTCGAAAACACAAGTATTCCAACAGAGGACGAACACCTTTAGTAACCACTCACATAACCAGATCAAATATCACCACGTCGATGTTTTCACGTGGTAAAACCCCTACGAGGAAACATCCACGACCCCAGCCAACGCAGCCACTTGGAGCAGTTTATTAATGCAAAAGAAAAAGATTACAGAGATATTTTACAAGAGAGTTTCTCAAAATCGATCATCGGCAAATGACCCTCCATTATCTTTAAATAGAGATCATGGGCCAATTGGGTGTTAAGCCAGAGATCAATGGTCATTAATATTGAGTATAATATGAACCGTCGGATCACTCTATGTCGGGAACATATCACGACCGTCAGATTTCCCAACTACAAATGCATACTAATGCATAGTAAAGAAACACACTTTTACCTAACAACACATTATACCAAGTAGATCTTAGCTAACTCCTAAGTTTCTAAATATCCTAACATCCCCCCTTAAGAATAACTTAGGATAGGATTGAAGGATTTAAAATAGTGACACAATAGGAGAAGGAAGGAGGAATTAGAGCCTATCCCCCCTTAATGACAACTTCCTAAATGCCTAACATAGATGGAAGTTTGGAAAACTTCACTTATGTAAGAGACTTTGTGAAAATGTCTGCAACTTGATCTTCTTTAGGGAAAAAGAGCACTTCAATAACTTGATCATGACTAAGATTTCTGATGAAGTGCATGTTTAGAACGATGTTCTTGCTGCGATGATGTTGAACTGGGTCTTTGGAGAGCTTGATGGCACTCTGATTGTTGCACCAAAGGATGGTCGGATGTTGTTGCTGAAATCCAAAATCTGAAAGGATCTGTCAAAGCCACAAGGCTTCCTGAATTGCATTTACCACTGCTTGGTACTCTGCTTATGCTGAAGAAATTGCAATATCCTATTGTTTCTTACACACCCAAGTGACAGGTCCTGAACCAAGGCTAAAAACATAACCTACAGGAGACTTTCGATCATCAGGGTTGCCGACCCAATCTGAATCAGTGAAACCAACCAATAAAGGATTCTCTCCTGAACTGTAATGTATCCTGATCTGAAATGTACCATGAACATAGCGAAGTATCCTTCTAGCTGATTTCCAATGGCTTTCATGGGGTGTTTTCATATACCAGGTAAAAATACCAACAACAAAGGAAATATCAGGACATGTATGATTCAAGTATAAGAGGCTACCAACTAAATGAAGGTACAAAGGGGCATCAACTTCAGGAGAAGTACATGTGGCAGTAAGCTTGACTCCATACTGGAAGGGAGAAGGGACTGGTTTACAATCATCCATGTGAAAGCGACGAAGAAGGTCACAAGAATACTTAAACTGGGAAAGAAAAATTTCTTCATTGGTTTGCAAAACTTGGAGGCCAAGGAAATAGTGCAAAAAACCTAAGTTTGTCATTTCAAATTTCTTCTTAAGGTTGGTTTTCACATGGTTTAAAAGTTTTGAGTCACTACCAGTAAGGATAAGATCATCAACATAAAGGAAAATGATTATGCGATGGCTTCCTAATTTCTTGGTATAGACATTAGGATTAGAATGGAATCTAGAGAATCCAGTGGGGTGAAATCATGAAGATGGGTTACACTTTTGTTTGTTTTATGAGAAAAAAAACTGTATTTTCACAAGTTATTCAACTTCCGGCATACAAAAGTATTTTTTTTATTTAGAATTTCACTTTATAGTAAAACCAAAACTTGTGAAGAATTGTGTTATCTTTCCAATGATTATTTTTCATTTTTTTTTATCACGATTTGATATGTCAATTTGACAATTGTTTAACAATATGTTCCTTAAACAAGAAATGAATGATAATGAGTTACTTATTTCTACAACAATGTTTCTATTATTAAACTTATGTTTTTAAGAAACGAAATATATTGCAACAATCTGCAGAGACTCTATTTTATTATGACTATAATTTTGAATCTAATAAATAAATATTATAATTTCTAGAATTTTTTGAAGTTGACCAAGCTGAAAACATTGCAGATTTTAAACAAATGTTTTTCTACACATTGTATCTATTTTAATTTTTACTTAAAACTTAAATCTAAATATACCCTTTTGAAAAGAACAGTTTAAGGATTATGATTATATTTTTTTCCATATTTTTCACTGTATATTTTTAGAGATACCGATATTTCATTTCACAGAATCATAATGTCTGTTGAAAATATTATGTAGTGAATTTTTTAAAAAATTAAATAAAATTAGATAAAAATAAAGAAAATGAAAACAAATTATAGGAATTGAAAGTAGATTCAGTTTTGAAAATGTTGGTGTCAATTTTGAAACCAAATTCTCAGTGTTTGTAGGAGTTTGCAACCTCTGAAGCTCAGTTAAGCTTGGGGAAATTCGCTGGTTTTAGTTTTCAGTCCCAATTTCCTTTTTTCGGCCGAAATAATATTTCGACCGAAAAAATAATATTTCTTCTAAAAGAATAAAATCTAACAGAAACCGTCAAAACTGAACAATTTCCAAGGGTTTCGGCCGAAAAACCATTCTTTCGGCTGAAAGATTGTTGAACGAATTACGTCCGTCGGAAAAAACGAAACGAAACGTCGTATTGTTTCCTTTCACGCCAAATTGTATAAATAGGCTTTCGGCCGAACACATTTAACACAATTCATCGGATGGACAGACATATATAAGCTCAAGGATAGGGATTTCATAGCATTTATATTACTGAATCTAGTTGTATTCTTTTCTTTCTTTATTTCTTCCCTCTATTCCATAGGCTTAATCAGAGGATCGATATCGATACATGGTGGTTTTCTAGAGAACTTAAACAATGTTTCGAATCATGTTTTTGGTTTTTGTTGAATAAGGTAATTGATGTTTGTTCAAGTTTTTATTGGAATAACAATTTATATGTTGAAAGATAAATGTTGAGCATTTTTTCAAGGTGATGTCTTTGTTGAACATATATTTTATAGATAACTATAAAAGTCATGGGAAACAAAAGTTTGCGCAAGAGAAAATACGATCGCACTGAAGATGATACTCGCCAAATCGAACAAAGGAAAGAGCTTTATCAGAGAAAGAAACAAGAACGTGCAAATATTGAAGAAAGAAATGATGATAATGTCAATAAAAATTTTCGACAATAAGAAGTTCAACTAGGTATGCATACACATATGATGATCAAGCACACAACACACATTGGGACTGTATTCAGAAAGTACAAAATTCAAAGTATAGAATTCAAATTTTAAATATTGTAAATAATATAATTGTTTGTAATTACAATTTGATGTTTTTCAAAAAACATAAATAGATTTGTCTCATAATGTCGATAAAGACGTTGAAATCGAAATTGAATCAGAAGACGTTGAAACCAAAATTGAATCAGAAGACGAATCACCTATAGGTATGTACATAAATTTAGATTAATACAAGATGAACACTCAAGTATATATAACTTAGTGAATTTCTGTTCGGGTTATGTTTTTTAATATAAACTTTAAATTGAAATATGTAGGAGAATCTATCAACATTCATGATGAAATATTAGAAAATGTTGATACTGACAAATTTGGGAAGAAAAAAGATAAGCATTATATAAGATATCGAACTAAGAATATGTATAATACTTTTTTCAAAGATGAATCAGTAACAATACAAGCTCAACTTTTACTTTTTCTATTGAAGTCAAGAAAGTTAAAAGAAGCTACATCATTATTGGGTATTCAAAAGTCGACAAAGGATACAAAGGTGCAACATAATGTCTTTAACAATATAACTAATGTATTAAAATCTTTTGGAAAATCTCGAAAAGAAGATGTCTGTGTTGCACGTAAAACGTTACAAACAACAATTGTTTCAGGGAGCAATATAAAAGATCGTTTGACACTACACATGGAAAAAATGATGGGAACGTTAAGAAAAACATTGCACAAACATAGAAAATTTTGTTTCCAAATAGATATAAATGATGAATTGGCTTGTTGGACGGTGATTTCTAGACAACCCTACAAAGATAGACTTGCAGAAAATGTTGAAGAATTGGCTCGTAATTGTTGGTTGGAAGAATCTCGTGTTTCACCACATACAAGGGATGTGTTGCGACGAAGAATAACACAAAATCAATATGAAGAACATCCAAAACATATATTTCCAATGACACAAATAGAGTTGTTTAATAAGTTCAAAGAAGAGCACAAAGAAGTTAAAATTTCCATCAATACATTTGTGCAACAAAAACCATGGTTTTTTAGACCCATCATTGTCCGTGACACGTGTTGTTATCGTTATCATGTGGAGTTTGAGTTGTATTATGACACTTTTTTGGATTTTGGTAAAACTTTATGGCCAAGTTCACCTCCTCCTTCCACATTCCGTGTTTTTATATCTGAAATTCTACGTGAAAGAGAAGATGATGAATTATTTTACAAAAACAAATGTGTTGGTGGAAAGAAATGTGATCGTTGTGGAAATCTAAGTTTGTTTCATTCAAAGTATCATATTGATATGAATGATCAACCATTTTCCAATATAACAGTTAATTGGAAGAGATATGAATATATGAGCAGCATGACTTTCAAATGTTATTTCCAAAAGGCTTGATTTGAAGGTAGATAAAATCTGCTTGATAGAGTTTTTGAAGAAGTTTGAGGAAGAAATCTATAAATACACCAAGAATTCACATAGTGCTCGATGGCAAGATCTACAATTCAAACAATTCCGTGAAGTGTTTCCACCAGGGACAATTTTGTCTGTAGTTGATTTTGCAGAGAATTACAAATTCACTGCACAAAAAGAAATACAAAGTGAATATTATCATTCTGATCAAGTCACCATATTTGTCCACGTTATATATAGACATGCTCAACGGAGTCTTCCAAACATAAAAAGCACCAACGACAATCGACATGTTATGAAAGAATATCACTTTTATATAAGTGATGATCGAACACATGACACACATTATGTACAACATTGTTTTGATAAAGTTTATGATTCATTGAAAGAACGCAAAATCATATTCAATCGACATTGGATATGGTCCGATAGGTGTGCAAGTTAGTTCAAATCTGCATGATCATTCTATTGGTTATGTCATCTTTATAAAAAAATAAACATTACACATTGTTGGAATTTTCTTGAGACTGGTCATGGAAAAGGAGAGCACGATGGTGTAGAGGCATGTATAAAATGAGTACTTCGAAGGTATCAGTTGAAACCTCATGCCAATTGATTTGAATCCGCTGAACAAGTTGTTGAATGGTGCAACATGGCGTTAAGCCATGAAGAAAATCCATTAAGGGATGTGATCAGGTGTGTCTATATATAAATGCTTCATGTATGTACACATGATGTATAAGTTTGAACGTGTTCAAATTTATATTCAATCTTCAATCATTTTCTTGAGAGATTTCAAGTTAACAAGTTCTTGTCTTGTGCAGGTATTTTTGGCATGTTGGAATCGAAGATGTAAATAGATCAATCTCATATGACACCAGTACAATACCTAGGACAAGAAAAATACATTCAGTTAAAACAAAACATTTTCAAAATGGGTTTGCATTTGATAGACGAAATGACTCTTGTTTTTGTTCAGTTTGCATAGACGACTTAGAATCCATAGATATTTGCGAGAACGAAAATGAAGGATATGTTAAAGCTTGGAGACATACTGAACTTAATGTAAAAGGGAAAATTCCACTTGCAAGCTCAGAGGAGATGGAATCAAATGAAACTATAGTGTCAATTGATGGCGATAGAGTTTCTGATCTTGTTACAGAAGGTAAAATTTTTATGTTTAAATTTTTTCAAATAACTTGTAGATACATACTTGTGTGATAATCTAACATGAATTAATTGTTTTCCAATATATCCAATTATTTGCAGGAGATGTTTTTGCCATGGTTGCACCTATAGACAACACTGAAAACGTGAAATATTATTTGATGCGATGCACGGAACAAAAGATGAGGCTATTAGAATATTTTGATGATAACGATTTTATATATGAAAGAGGATCTATTGTATTGAAAGAATATTTTTTTCAAGAAACCCATCAAACCGATACTCATGTTCACTTTCAAGACTACCAGTCAGATGTCACAAGTTGTCAATATAGTCATTTGGTATGTGCAGCGTGCATAAAGTTAATAGAAGTTCAATAATAAAAAAAAAAGTTAGAAAATGGAAAATGTCCAATGTTGATCATGAACGAATAATTGAAGATGGAATATCATTACGTTGTTTTTGAACAAACTTGACACATGTGTACATTCCATAATTTTTAATTTTTTATTGAAAGTACATTCCATATTTTGATAACTTGTTTTGACTATCTTCAAACATATTTCTAATTATGATATTTATAAAAATGGTACTATGTATAAAAAACTCACTTGGGAACTGCACCCCAATTAGTACCTAAAAGTATATTGTTAATACTTACAACCTAATTAGTATAGGATTTAGGGAACTACTAATGTGTATGGAAGTGAAAGTACCATTTGGTAACTTATACCCCTATCAATACCCAAAAGTATGTTAATGGGGAATTTCACCCTAATTAGTATAGAAGTAAAAGACATGCTTGGGGCACACCTTAATTTACATATATAGGAGTGAGACAACAACCTAATGAATTTGCATCTTAGTTAGTGCTAAAATTATGTTCTTGGGATTTAAACAAGAATTAATATAATAACAAGGGAACCACTTATGGTGCACCCTATTTGAATAAGAGTAAGAGAAGTACTTACAAATTATGACACCCCCATTAATACCCAAAAGTATGTTCTTGGGGAATTCCACTCTAATTAGGATATGAATGAGGGAATCACTTGGAAATTTACGCCCAAGTTTGTTATAACCTAAATTTTTATAAGAGTGAAAGAACCAAGAATCGCTTGGGGTGCACTCTAACGTTAATATAGGATAGAGGAGAACTTAATCTTTTAGGGACATGCATTGTATATAATACAAGTTATGTTTAAAAAACATATATACTATTATATACTATTATATGTAGGGTGATTAAGTCATGTTAATTACAAAGGGGTCCCTCTCACATGAAGTTGTAAGACTTCATGTCCACCTTTTCACATGTTCGATCGGTTTGATTTACTTTGGAGCTGCCTTGGTAGATGCTAAACGATACAATGTCGTGGGTCCTCAAGTGGTAATACAAGCGGCCATATAAACTCACATGCTAGAAATGGAGCCGCACCCATTGAGCGACTCTTCCTCGTGAAGTTCACTTATCAAATCCAATTGATCACATCGAGGAGTTATACATTTTAGTACCTTCTAGAACACAAGGAATATTATTTTTTATTGTAAAAGGTTGATCTAGAAACACTCTATTTAAAAAGAAATTCCTTCACATCTTACGCATGGTTGGATTTGTGAGATTCTAGCAAATTCTAGTGATGGATCACCAAGATACCCACTTCAAATTTCTAAATGGAACTAACCCTTTCTCAAGATATTGTGCATTAACATGACATCTTTATGATACCCAATTACATTCATAGAA
Source organism: Picea engelmannii (assembly GCA_009831015.1). NCBI lineage: Eukaryota > Viridiplantae > Streptophyta > Pinopsida > Pinales > Pinaceae > Picea > Picea engelmannii. Next base: position 1,002,761 of record ML780141.1, on the reverse strand, counting down.
CCATTAATGTAACCTCTTCTAATATATACGAAGGATTCAATATCAAATTTAACCTCTACATCTAATTAAAAAAAAAAAAAATTGAAGTATTTTTTTTAATTGAATTGTTTTTTGATATAAACATTTTATGTTTCAAAATTATTATATATTTAATTATTCACAATGTTAATTTATATTTAATTTAACAAAAAATTTAATATAGATGTAATGCTTTATAAATATTTTAAGTGTCACAATTATTTTATATGATAATAATTTATTTTTAAGGTCATGATATTT
>ML780141.1:957120-994331 GCA_009831015.1 Picea engelmannii | reverse complement strand
CATATATATAGATTCTTGTTCTTGAACTACAATCATACAATATGACACTAGATTATTCTTTGTTAAGTACAATGCCATATTCACTCTTTGCAATTCATGTCCATTTTACTCATGGTTGTTTATATTTGATAACAAAATGAATTTTACCTTTTTGAAAGATTGCTTTCATCTCCTTTCCTTTTCATTTAAAGAGCAACAATGCCACAATACTAGTAAATTACACCAACACACAAAATTTTGTAAATATCAACATCCCTAAAAAAAAAAGTAAATATATTTGTATATACTACCAAAGATCTCAAATGATGAATAAATACAATGGATATAGGAAAGTGTCATAAGGTATTTACAAAACTAGTAAAAATAGAGCTTCAAATGGAACTTTATGCCTTACTAGTCAATGGAATGGATATGTTATTATGTGTTGAATCGTGTAAGAAGTCAAATAGTCAATTAGGTCAGAGTGCGACTAAGTAGGAAGTTTTGTTGGGAAGTTCCACTAGAAGATTTCGCATTTGGATTATCTCTAGAGTTAGTTCAATATTGTAAAAACTGCAACATATTTCAACAAAGGAAGGGATGGGATATGCGAGATGGAATTAAGGGTTTAAAGGGAGCTCATTGATTTACTTTATTTATTTGTTTGCATTATTACTTGTTAACATTTTAAAATTTTTATTAGGAACATCGCTTATAAATAGTCATCTACATATGAGATATGTGTGTGCTAGCTATGCCTAAATATCCAACACACATACAATATTATGGTTCAATAAACACATTAGCTACTAATGTCTCTAGGTTATTAATAAATTAATTAATAAGTTGTCAATTTGAAGTTATATTATATGACTATAAATATCATCAATAAGATAATAATTAGTTCCCATCTTTAAATAATAAATTAAGTTAAATAATTAGTTCCCATCTAAGACTCTTTTATTTATATATTAGACTTTATTATCCAAAATGAATTATTCATTATAATTTTTCCTTTAGTCAAAGGGTCACTACAATTGGAAAAGACCACCAAAGTGGGAGACAAGTTCCTTTTTGAGGAGTTTACAATGATAAGAGACTATGGTTTGGAAGAGAAGCCATATCAAAAGTGAGTGTTGAATTTGGTAGAGAAGCCATATCAAGAGACTCAAAAAAGTGAAATTCATTCAGTTATTGACTAAAAAGCCAAGCCTATTAAATTAAATATTGGTCGGATGAATTTCAAGGAAGAACCAAATCTACAAAAGTAGGCACAAAGACTAAAAATTCAGCCATGAATCAATCAACTCAAAGATAAATAAGGGATAGACAACATAGAAAATTCTTATCCTTCACTCATCATCCATGCACAAAAAAGAAAGGCATTTGAATCTATAGGTCTTTAAACACCGAAGTGACGACCATCGATTCTGCTCCTGGCCGACTGCTTAGGCACGGACTGATGTCTAAAGGGATAAGGGATAAAATATAAAACCACAATCTTTTGAAGGGGAAATAATGGTTGAGATAAGTCTAGACAACCTCATTATATAATTAGAATCAAAGAGTTCCAAAACCACTAGAGACAAATAATGTGGTTGACCAAGAAACATTGCCATGGTTTAATCCTTGTGGTGTACCACATGACCAACACACTTGTTTAGTTTCCAAACAGGATTTCCAACAAGCAAAGTTAAGCTAATATTGATCAACCAAATGATCTAAATAATTATGTGGGTGAATGGACAAGTATGATCGACAATGTTTCTAATGATCAAACAAATGAAAGAATAATTGATCCTACCATCATTGATAGGGAATTATCACCCAATACATTTCAAGAGGAATTCAAGAGGAGAATTTGTGAGAAGGATTGGGTTACTTACGAATGTAGGGGTAAACAATTTCAAAAATAAGCCAAAAGTAATCCAACTCAAAGTAACCTAATTTAAAGTCTAACCAATCCAAATCCCAGTAATCAAAATCAAATAAATCCAAGTATGTGACCACATGGAACTCCTAAAGGAACCCAACCAACTCAAGTTATGAAGAAAAAGTGGTTACTTTAAAAAAAAAAAGGTTATGAATTGTTTTTGCATAATTGTATGTTGGATTCTAGGGCATTAAAAAATGTTATGCCAAGAAAATTTATGAAAATATTAGGAATTGAAACCACCAAACCTTATAGTAAACAACTTGGCAGTTTCATTCCTTGGCCCTGAGATCCTTGAAGAAGAAACCAATGTGAAAAGTAATTTGTTTGAAGAAATTCTATCATTTAAATATTAAAATGGAATCTTAATGAGAACATATGCATTAAATTTTAAGAGGAAAACTAGCATTCCATTATTAGTGATTTTTTTTTATTTATATAATTTTGTAATGAATTAAGGTTATATATTTTGGAATCTTTAATTCAATTTTCTAAGTTTCGACATTTTACACCATAAAGTAATATGTTGTGCATGTACCCAATAGTTCTTCCTAGTAATGAGATTGTCTTTTTTTATAGATTTCTATTATAATTGACTTGTGATGAGAGGAAAGCATTAGATTACATCAACCCTTAAATTATTTCCTTTAAAGAAAAGATAATATAGTTTATTCATAATCTAATTAGTTAACCTCTACGGGGGTGAACTTCTTCAGTATGGGTACATTCTTGCATAACTGAGTTTATATCTTAGTGTTGGACAAAGATTTTCCTATATAGTATGAGTTATTACTCCTTGGGGGTCGTTATATTTGGTAGTGATTCGAAGTACTTTCATTTGGGGACAAGTTTGGTATGAGGGAAATAACTTCATTTGTGGTTGTCGCTACCTTCCATTTGGGGACTTGTTAATGTTGTTAGGAGGGTCAAAACAAAAGGGTGACACCTACAGGCCCATCTCTTGCTTTGGGGGCACTGTTGTTTATGATTGTTTTGGCCTATATTACCACTTACAGTACACCTACTGATAATTGTTGCACACTACAGCCATCTACAGGCAGGCTTATTTGGAGTAGTTTTGCAGAGACAACATATACAAAGAACATATATTAGATTCCTCTTCTAGTATTTTTTATTTTTTTGTGATTTCATTGTAATGTTGCCACCAAATATTTAATACAATAAAGTAGTGGGGTTATTTTGTTGTTTTTTATATTCCTATAGCAGAGTTTGTGTTTACTCTGTGAGTAGAATGTTTTAAATACAAACTGTTTGTCTTAATATATAAACCAAGAACTGAAAACATATATACAGAGAACATATATCAGATTCCTCTTCTAGTATTTTGTATTTTTCTATGATTTCATTATATTTCTGCCACCAAATATTTAATACAATAAAGAAGTGGGGTTATTTTGTTGTTTTTTATATTCCTGTAGCAGAGTTTGTGTTTACTATGTGAGTAGAATGTTTTAAATACAAACTGTTTGTCTTAATATATAAACCAAGAACTCAAACAAAATGTATCAGAAAATTTAGCAAGGTACATTACATCCAACCATACATCCTCCAAAGTATTGTAGTACCACTTTTGCTTCTATAGTCCATTCTACTCTCCAAATATGGCCCTGTCCATGTACAGGTACAAGCCTGAATTTGGGCCTATACATGTACATGGACAGGGCCAAATTTCAAGGGAATGTGTTCTATTAAGCAACATGTATAAGGTGTGCTTTTTAAAATATCAAGCATGTACTATCTATGTAATCTAGGTTCACTATTAACTATGTATTGTCTATGTAAGAGTGATTTTGAAAATGTATCATAAAAAATAGATGTAGTCCAATAATAACAACTTAATATTTAAAAATACACAATTAAGGAAAACATAACAATGGTATTACATAATCACTACTTTCTAAATCCAACTGTATTTACATAATTTTGTAAACATTGTACTATTTTCTAAATCCCAATGTATCACCTTTCTTTCCTAATTTTGTCAAGGTATATGGTAAATTGACAAGGCCATATTCGTCCCTTTCCATGTACAAGTCCAGGCCCGAATTTGGGTATGTACATGTACATGGACAGGGCCATATTCGGCCTTGTCCATGTACAGGTACAAGCCCAAATTTGGGTACTTGTACAAGGACAGGGCTGAATATGGCCCTCTCAACAATCTAAAAAAACATATTTAATTCCTAAACTATATTTAATTCCTAAACAATCTAAAAAACTAAACTATAATTCTGTTATAAGTTTTTATGTTATTTTAATAAATCAATCTAATCTAACCATACCTTAATGACGCTCTCTGCTCCAACTTCCACAACAATGTTGCTCCAATGTCCACCACCCATTTCTCTGCAGCAATTGCCAAACAAATCAACTCCAAACAACACAACAACAAACACTCTTTGAATAGCACAACAACAAACACTCTTCGAACAACACAACAACAAACAGCCTCCAAACAACACAGCAACAAACACACTCCGAAAAACACAACCTCAAACAACAAACACCCTCTGAACAACACAGAAACAAACACCCTCTGAACAACAAAACATCAAACACCCTCCGAACAACACAACATCAAACACCCTCCCAACAACACAACTACAAACAATCTCTGAACTTGCAAAAACTATGACAGGTGCGATGTGCAGGTAATTTATAAACATTTGGTCGACCGAAACATATTTCGGCCAAAATAATGTTTGGCCGAAAAAAAATTTCGGCTGAAACATTATTTTGGCCGGAATATCTTTCGATCGAAAATATGTTACCGGATGAAAAAATATCCGTCGGCTAAAATTGGACATGAAAATTGAGGGCGTCGTCAAGGTGTCATTCAATTTGACGTTCAAAGGTTTGGTCGAAAGAGTTTTCGGCTGAAAAATACTACTTTCGGCCAAAAACAAAAACAAGTTCGGCCGAAAAAATGTTTTTCTGAATGTTGGAGACCCGATTGTCACAAAAGTGTAACCCACCTTCATGATTCCACCTAGTGTCAATAAGAAAGTTGTCTATTTTGGCATACCAAGCTCAGGAAGCTTGCTTAAGACAACAAAGAGATTTCTTAAGCTGACAAACAAGGCTAGAGTCATTCTAGACATATACAAGAGGTTGTTCCATGTAAATTTCTTCTTTCAAATATCCGTGCAAGAAGGCATATTTAACATCCATCTGATGGACCTCCCATTTATGTGAGGCGGAAAGGGAAAAAACAAGGCGGATGGAATTCATTTTGGCTACAAGGGAAAAGGTTTCATTATAGTAAATTCGTTCAACTTGGGAAAATATTTTGGCAACTAACCGAGCTTTGTGTCTTTCAACACTTCCATCTGATACATACTTAGTTCTGTAGACCCATTTAAATATGACAAGTTTTCTTCCGTTTTGAAGAGGTACAAGATCCCAAGTATCATTTTCCATTAAAGAACGATACTCTTCATTCATTGTTGTATCCCAATCTGGATGACCTGAAGCTTCTACAAATGTCTCTAGATCATGAGTCTCTACAACTTGAGCCAAAATAGAAGAGGCTCATTGGATCTTTGAACATGTTCAACATTGATGTGAAGGATCACCGACAAGACCAACAACTACTTCTCGTGTTGAACAAACCCATCTAGGAAGCGGTGGAACTGGTGCTGGTTCAAATTCAAAGGACTCATCTAGAGGAAGGTGAGCAGGCAGAGGTGGATTTTCATCCTCGCTATCATCATCTGAAGAAGAAACCAAAATAGGAACAGAATAAGGAACAAATGTCGAAGATGGCCCATAGGCTGAAGAATTCACAATCGCCGAATTAGGCTCACAGGTCATCAAATTTAACATCTCTTCTAATAATAATTTTATTACAATGTGGTTGAAGAAGTCTATAACCTTTGACATCTTCAGAATAACCAACAAATATACACTTCTCACTTTTAGGCTGCAATGTTTTCCTTTTCTCATCAGGAATGTGAGGCCATGCTATACTACAAAATACACGGAAGTGACTTACATATGGTTTAATTTTAGTCCAAGATTCTTCCGGTGTTATGTTTTTAAGATCCTTTGTGGGAGTGTGATTGACTATGTAATTTACATAGTTGATTGCTTCTGCCCAATAATTTAGAATTAATCCCTTAGATTGGATCATTCAATTATCCATTTCTTTTAATGTGCAGTTCTTTCTCTCTACAACACCATTTTGTTGTGGTGTATATAGAACAATGTGTTGCATTTGGATGCCATATGAAGTGTGGTAACTTGTAAAATTATTGTTCACATATTTGTCTCCATTATTTGTTCTTAACTTTTGAATTTGATGTCCAGATTGATTTTCTACAAGGTCCTTGTAGGCCAAAAACTTGTCAAAAAACTTCGCTCTTAAGTTTTAAGAAGTAAACCCAAGTATGTCTAGAAAAATCATGAATGAAAGTTAAGAAATACGTGCACCCAGAAAAAGAAGGAGAAGAAAGTGGAATGCATAAATCACTGTGAACAATATGCAAAGGGCTCAAGGAGTTCCAAGAGGCATGTTTGTCAAAACTGTCCCGATGATGTTTGTCGAGAACATAACCAGCACAAACACCATCTCTGCATGAAACAGGAGGAAGACCAAGCACCAGCTGTTGATTACATAGTTGTTGCAATGAGCGATAGTTTAGATGACCAAACCGCTCATGCCAAATTTTGATCAAGTCATTGCTATGAGCAACAAAAACTGATGAAAAAGATGATGACCCAAAGTTGTCAAACTTGTACAACCTGGTAATATCATCAACAATTCCAGTTGCAAGAATATGCTTAGGATCTTTTAGATCCTTGATTACAACATGGTGAGGTGAAAACTCTACGGTTTTACCTTCACCTAAATGAGTGATTTGATATACTAATAGAAGGTTACAAGAAAGACTTGGAACACATAATACATCATTGAAATGACCATTATCTACTTGAACTGTTCTAGATCCTACAACACTAACAGATCTATCATCACCAACAAATATTTTCTTGGTGTTACATTCATTTAGAGAAGAAAATATGTCTTTATCCTTATCCATATGATAAGATGCTCCAGAATCAATAAGCCACTAATCAGAAGAAGAAGTATAAGTTGTATGGAAGGAGAAACCAGAAGCGGAAAGTGCATTTCCATGAGAAGAAGAAGACGAAGTAGAATCAATACTGATGTTGTGCTTCTTCATTGCTGCTTCTAAAGCTGCCATCTTCTTGAAACATTTGGACTCACCATGATCATTTTTATCACAAAAGTTGCAATGTCTATCAGTCTTCTTATTTTTATATTTTTCTCATTTGTCACCATTAGGAGTTGACGTTGTCTGAGCAGGTTTGGGACCCTTATGTTTCTTTTTGTTGTAGCGAGGATGTTGTTTCTTGGGATACTTGGGTTTATCTTTCTGCTGGACAACTAAGGCTTTGTTGGAGGTACCTGCAGTGTTGATCACTCGAAGTTGTACAAGCTTATATTTCTCTCTAATAAAATAAGCACAAAAGGACTCAAGAGTGGGTTTTTGATAAGATTTCCCTAGAGCTTCTCTCATGGCATAAAAGGTAGATACAAACATAGAGTATGCACTACCTAGCTTAGAAAGAATAAGATAGATACAATGCTCTTCTTCCATTTTTATATCACATTCTTCACATAAAATTATGAGTGTTTTAAACTTAGATATATAGTCTCCAAGGCAAGAAAAATCACTTGGACTTAAGGTTAGTACTTGATTTTCTAACTATTGTGCTCAAATAATATTGATTTTACCAAACATAGATTCAATCTTGTGCCAAGATTCTTCAGGTTCATCAATTTATTTAAGGTGGAACCTTAAATTAGGAGAGTTGGACATTCTAATTATTCCATGAGCTTCGTCACTCCTCTTTAGTCCATTTGACTTTATTATCATCATCATTGGGTGTTTTTTCCTTTCCCAAGGTAATCTGGTACAAGCCTTTACTTCTTAATAAATCTTCTATATGATATTTCCATTGGAAGTAGTTGGTGCTGGTAAGAAAGATATTACTTGTAGAATCCATAGTAAATATGCATATAATATGGATTTAAAAGCTGAAATTGATGATCTGGATGGAAATATGTCGAAAAGTTATGCGGTTTAAAAACAAATGACACTGAAAACGGACTTCGGATGTGAGAGTTATTCCCTTTTTAAAAAAGGCATAAACAGTAACCAAAGGACCACATGATAGTGTAAGTTGCTTTATGAAGTGACCCACTTTTACAAAGAGAAGTGGGAATCAATTTTACAATGAAGTTACTTTATAAAAGAAAAGCTGCATGCAAAACAAATAACTCTAAAATAAAATATTAAAGCTACTTATAGTGATTCACTTTTATACTTGAAGTGAAATACACTTTACAATTTTGGCATGAACTTTTTCAAAAAAAGTAACAAAAGAGAGACTTGAACTCAAGACCTCTTACTTAATAAGGCAACTTTTAACCAAATAGTTTAGAAAAACATATTGTATTTTTTAGGAAGAGGATTGGGGTTGTTGTTGTTGGTGTTGCTAAAAAAAATCTATTTTCACACAAGAAAAAGAGTTAGATCTTGGTTAGCTTACCCAGAAGATGCACATTTTCCTATCTATTTCTAATTTGCTAAGATCACATAGGGTGCAGGGAAAAGAGAATACATAGATCTAAAAGAGTAGCAACCTGGAAATAAATAATACAAAACCGAAATAAAACCAAAATGATACTCTGCAAAAGTTTAAAAAATGTGTATTAAGGCTTTATACCTCCGGATCTAGCTGAAATGGTTGTATCTTGGACAAACAGAAACATTTTTGAGTGAAACGAAAAGAGTTCCTGACTGAAACAAACGTTCCAGACACAATGGAACAATCCTCTTAGCCCATAAATGTACATAAATGATATAAAAATGATATGAGGCAAACATCTTCACGATCTTGATCTACAACAGGAGCAGGTCTTCAAATAGGCTTTGATAGCATGTTCGACAACACAGGTATTCCAACAGAGGAAAAAAAACTTTAGTAACCACTCACATAACCATATCAAAGATCAAAACACCGATGTTTTCATGTGGTAAAACCCCTATGGGGAAACATCCATGGACCCAACCAACGCGACCACTTGGAGCAGTTTATTAATACAACAGAAAAATATTGTAGAGATATTTTACAAGAGAGTTTCTCATAATTGATCATCGGAAAATGACCCTCCATTATATTTAAATAGAGATCATGGACCAATCGATTTTTAATCCATGGATCAATGGTCGTTATGATCAAGGAGAATATGAACCATCAGATCACTCTATGTCGGGACATATAATGACCGTTGGATTTCCTAACTACAAATGAATACTAATGCATACTAAAGAAATACACTAAGAAGGACACTTTTACCTAACGACACATTAAACCAAGTAGATATTAACTAATTCATAAGTGTCTAAATATCCTAACATTCTTTAATAACTCTTCTAGTTGCATTTTCAATTCCTTTAGCTCTAACTTGCTCATTCTATAGGGAGTCTTAGATACTCGGGCAACTCTAGGAATTAATTCAATTGATAAATCTATATCCCTCTTTCGTTGCAATCCTAGAAACTCCTCAAACACATATTCATATTGTTTTAGGACTGGATACTCTTCGATACTTGGCTCCTTATCCTTCATTGGCTCTTCCATATGGGATGCATATATTTGGCTCTTTTCTAAAACTTGTTTTTAGTTGCAATGTTGAAATCTCTTGGATAGATATAGGCCTTGGAATACCTTGTATTATCCTTGAATTCCCTTCCTCATCAATACATGTGAACACCTTGTTATAACAATCTAAAAGAACACAATGATTTTCTAACCAATCTAGACCAATCAAGCAGTCATAAGACCCAAGTGGTATGATGTTCAAATTTTCCATAGTGTTAGTTCCATTCATATTTATAGGGAATTCTTTAACAAGCTCATTAATTCTTCTCTCGGTTCTAGTAGCTATTTGAACTAACCAAGACTTTTCATGCCTAATTTTCTTCAATTTAAATATTTTAATTATCTTTGGATCCATATAGCTATTTCTAGCTCCATAATCAATTAAATAATTATGTGTTGATTACCAATATTACCTTACACTTCAATCATGTGGGGTTGATAGTATGTTTGTCTAATGTCCAAGGCTACATAGATCCTTGGCATGATTTTTCCCATGTCCTATATTGTCTCTTCCTTATTGAAGCTATGAAAATTATTCATATTATCTCCCTACTGTGGAAAATATTTATACATGTGATCTCCTTCACATCCCCAACACTTTATGGACTGTTGCCTTGGCCTCTTCCCCAATGAATCTGTCATTTTTTTATCATATTGATATGGATTCCCCTGCTGATATGATTGAGATATATTCCTCATGAAAGGTGGTTTGAATCCTTTATTCCTTTGATCCATCTTTCCTTTCTTCTTGTTATCCCATGCCCTTTGGAAAGATGGATTTCCTATATTCTTCTCATACAAATACTTGGCCTTTCTTATGGCTCCTTTTAAATTCTTGGGCTCATCAAATTGAATTTTATCCTTGTAAAATGATGGAAGTCCACTTAGGAACCTATGAATTTTGACCTTCTCGTCTTTGATGAATCTCACATACCTGAGAATTTCCAAGAAATTTCTCTCATATTCATCCATGTTCATGTTGCCAAGTTTGAGTTCAAAGAACTCTTGCACTTATTGTCATAATATTGGTTTGAAAAGTATGTTGAAAATATTTCTTGAAATGCTTCCAAGAAATGCTTTTCTCATCAAGGTTCTTAACCTGCTTCAGTCGGTCCCACCACATAGATTCCTTCCCTTGGAGGTGGTAGGCTGCAATTTTGGCTTATGCATTTGATGAGTAGTTGTGCAATTGGAAATATTTCCTCATTCCTAGCAACCGTGCTTCTGCATCTTCACCTTTATTGTTTTCTCCATAAAATGATGGTGGATTGATTTTCCTCAATTCCCCTTGTAAACTCTCTCATCCATGTCTCCTTCTCTGATGCCTAACAAGAGATATACTTGGGTTTCTTACCAACCTTGAACGTGCATATGTTTTTTTCGTCGATTTATTTGGGGAATGATGACATTGATGTCTGCTAATACTCCTTGATTGTATAGATCCTCCATGATCATCCCTTCTATCATGATACCTAGACACTTCCACTTTCTTGGCACTAGCTTCTTGCCTTGTGCCTGAATATTTGTTGACTTGATTCTGTAGCATATTTAGGATTTTAATTATCTCTTCTTAAGCCTTCATTATCCTCTCATTATTGACCCTATATCTCTGTACTTCTTTTTGCAATATTCTCATAATTACATGCTCCTGCATGTCTCTTATTCCATTAGACTCGGTATCAACATTACCCATGTCAAGATGAAGACCCATAAATTCTTCTTCATGGTTGTAAGACCCTTAATAATCCTCCATATCTCTATTTCTCATGTAGGAACTAAATTATTCTCTTCTTTATTTCTAATTCTGCAAGAATGTGCATGCAATAATTGTTGTTAGAATGAAGCATATTGCAAAAATATTTATTAATTAGATTACGAGTCATTCTTCTTTTTAAATTATGAATAATATTAATGCACTACTCTCAAGTATGATTCCTTAAATTCATTCCTCTCTGAGACAACTTTCCAATGATTTTACTCATGCCTCAATCTAAGTTATGAGTGAAAAGTTACAACATCCACATGCTGTAATTTCCACTCATTTACTGCTACAACAATCACTTGTATCACTTTATAAGAAAATATATTCCCCAATTTAAAATTATGGTTAGACATATGTATTCTACTCCTCAATACCTTTCCAATGACTATTTGTTTTCTCAAATCCGAGCTCCGAGCTGAAAGTTATGATCCAAAGACGTTTTGATTGTTTTACCTGATTTATCCTTGCATGCTACATGTGTCTTCTTTTACTCCCAACACATTTTCAAGTACCCATAACCCAATTTCGACTCCACCAATAGATTCTTTGGGTGATAAGATTTCCATCGATTTCTCTTGTGCTCCAAACAGGCTCCTGAGAATGGAGTTATGCCCTCCAGAAGTAACTTTGGTGCCAAAATTTTACCCTCACTATTTTGGCTGTAACTTCCTCATATGAGATCTATTTTGCGAACTGTTCAGATCATTAGATAAATATCTCCAATTTGTTTTATTTGAAATGTAGATAAAAATTGTACCTTGGTACACTCTATTGTCGTGGGTTTCGACTACCTAAAAACATCATTTAGGGCCTCAAAATCGGCTCACAGGTTCATGACCTATAAAAACCCAAAAAATTATTAAAAAATCGATTGTTTTACTATTGTAACAACTCTTTAAATCTGAACCATTTATCTCAAATCACATGTAATATATTTATCCATGTTACATCTACCATTATTGACTGACATTTTCCCTTGGCTACGCACCACACTTTTCTCGATCTGTCGACGCGACCGTCGACCATCAACCCATTCCCTTGATCACTGATTTGTACACATCTCTAAATCAATTGATTCAACCATCGACCATGGAAAATATTCATTGGTGAATGAAACTCCTCATTTATTCGTCTAATTCTCAACCATTGGCCTATTGACGATCGAAAATCTCCGATGATTGTCAAAAATACTTTCCCAAATCGACAGAACTGACCATCGACCATCGATCACTTCTGTTGGATGACGTTGAATGACACGTGGATGTTGACCTGGAATGACACACTATCTTGAGGTGTCAACTTGGGTGACATGGAACAACACGTGGGTACTGACATGGCATGAAAATTCATCACCCTCCTTCGATCCATGACCATCGGTCAATTCTCTTGGACAACCTGAACTCCTTGCCAAGTTGGCTGATGCCCAACCATCAGCCCGTTGCCCATCGACAAATTTTGTCGCTTGGCTTGAAACACATTGTCGAATCGGTGAATGCCTAACCATCGACCCATCGGCCATCAACGACTTCCATTAGCGATTGAAAATTCTTCGTGGGTTTCGGCTGACGCCAACCAGCGACCATCGATGGTCATAGATGTCCTTTGGCCAAACCAAACTATTTTCCATTTTTTCCGACCCAACCATCGACCATTGATGATTTCTCTTGGAGAATTTCCATACTTAGAAATTTTTGACCAAAAAACACGACGAATCTAAGTCGTTGATCTAATCCATCTCAAAAACCCCCTAGATGAATCCTAGTCGTCAACTTGATAAACCTTTCAAAATGGCCAAACCTTATGGATTTTAAAATTTATCATGAAAAATCTCATCCATTGATCTCGAGATCAGAAGCGATCTCGGTCATCGATTCAACAAATTGTATATAACTCTATAGGTGTCCATTAAAGATTGAATTTCTACCATTCTAGGTTGAATTTTGATCTGCAACTTTACCTCTCTACTCCATTAACCCTCTAATATCCTTTGGAGTCATTCAAACTCAATTTTTCCCACATATTTAGGGATTTCTCCCTAAATTATCCATTTTCCCCCAAACTTGTCACAAAAAATATCTGTAACAATGAATTTACTGAAATTTTCACTGGTCCTTGGCCCATACATGTCCAATGTTGAACCAGTAGCTCTGATACCACTTTGTAACATACTTATCCCCCAACTGGGTCACGTCATTTCTAAAATGACTCACTAATTCTTCTAATAGCAATTTAAAATGCGGAAATAACACATACCATGAAATTCAAGTTCATTCAACTATCCATACTCAGTAAAAACATGGACACAGACACACAGACACACACACACAAAATTACTCTTATTGTGCACATCAACAATTAAATACATACAACCACATACAACCATAAAATAGAGACATGAATTCATCTATCTTCTCACAATAGGAAACATTGTCCAAATACAACTTAGAGTAAAATGCACAACAATTTATATATCAACATTTAAAACATCAATACGACATATAAGAACACTTATCTTAAAAAATATATACAATCCATTGTAGAGGACAAATGTTCCTCCCAACCATAGCCTTTTTGTTCTAGTTCTAAACAAAAAGACACCCCTAAGCTGGGGATATGAATCCACAAGAGACGAAGGTCCCTAAGGTTGACTAATCTCCGTCTTTTAGGAGTTAAACTCTCAACTAAATTCCAATCCACCAACACGATTCTCCTCAACCTTCACAACCCAAGGGATGGAATCCCCCATCACTTCTCATAGTACCTCATGACTTTCCACTCCCCTCCAGGGATTCATTCATAGGTTGTACAAGAGTTATACTTGCTTGGAATTCGATAATTCTACAGCTGCAACACAAATTCACCCAACAACCAAAACACATAATTCTTGGACGAATTTCAAACAAATCGTCACTCCTAAGAAAAAAACCTCTTTTTCCATGAAATTATAGCTCCAAACAACGTTGTTAAACATGTCCACAACAACTGCCTAGAATCTCGCATACTCATAACTCCATTGCTGGCCAGAAAACTCCATGTAAAAACAACTCTCTAAGCAAAAACATGAATGTGCAAAATCTGGTCTCCTACCCATACACATTTCCTCTCTTTATCCTTCTTTCTTTAATTGCACTATTCCCAAAGATAATTGTACTCAACCCCCATTCTCTCAATAACTATGGGAAGTGACTCTCACACCAACCCTCTTACATGAATTCAATGATTGGGCTCTAGAACACTCAACAACTAATGGAAGGTTTATGACAAGGATAATTTAGAGAAAAAAATAGGAAATGGGTTTTGGTTTAATATATATGGGTAACTCCCCCCACCCTTGGACCCCTACCCTCTCTTGCATATACTTAGCCCCCAATATTCGTCTGTTTCCATCTATAGTTCGAGATACATTTCAATCATTTTATTTCAATTTACATAGTTTAAATATTGGCTCTTGGCCATACATCACATTTACAATATACATCTCTTGGCTCTCGGGCATACATCACATTTACAATATATATCTCTTGGCTCTCGGCCACATACTATATTTAAAATACACATCGATAGTTTGGGGTTTGAAAATGGAGATAGAGTTGATGGAGTGGGTTATTAATCACACCAGGGCCCAAGAGTGAAAAAATTTCAATGAGTAAGGGGAGTGCATAGCTTCATTCCTTCCCTAAGATATGGCTTACTATTACAAGTTGCTAGACACAGACGAGTCCCTCACTAAAGATTTTTTTATTGATTTCTATGAGTAGTATGATACTAACAAGATATTGAGCAACTGATGGAACGAGGATAGGAAATTTTCTAAGAGATCAAGTGGAAGGTATGCCATATTAAATTTGAGGGAGCCCTACATGTATGTGATGATCCTATTATGCACGTAATATGGTGAGAGGGACTACTCCCAATTCTCCGAAGCATGGTTGCATTTGGAATATCATGTAGTGATGTGGGGCAAGAAGTTTAAATGGGGAGTGGTTATCTCCAAGCAACTAAGTTTGAAGATCATTCAAGCGCAATCTCCAAAACCAAGTAGTACTCCCAAATTTCATATGGTTTCTTTTCTTTTGGATGTATTTTGTGCACATAACACGTTCCCCAGACTGACATTAAACTAAAAATCCTATGAACCACTGGTCCATGTATACTTCAATATGATGTGGGAAAATAGATATAAAAAGTTATATTCCCATGTAACACACCCACGACGGTGCATGATTTTTTTTTCTTTTCCTTAACTCTCTCTAGGTTCCCTTTTCTTCAATTTCAGGTTCTTCCAAAACCACAGGCGCTATCTCTCCATGCTAGCCCCCTTCCTTCATATGACCACATGCCTAACCAAAGGGAACTTCATGACTTCGCATGTTAGGTATTTTCATGTGAGACAACCTTGACTCTCTCGACTCCCAAACTCCCGAACTCCAAACTAAATTCTAGCATGTACTAGCTTCTTCGTTAATATTTTTCAATGTGACCCCTCGCTATGACCTGGGGCCAATCTTCCAAGCGCTTCAGAACTTCACGTTTCACGAGGTTGGAAGATTGCTTACCTCTCTTCTTCCGACTTCCATTTTTCTGGAGTTCCTTGGGACCAGATCTACGGTGCACACTCCTCTCACAATCCAACGGTTCAGATCAACTCGCAAGTTTAGACTCCATGAGTTCTCATAACTCTTCCTTTGAATTTTTCGATTTGTGAGTCAGTGAAATGTTGATCTCCCACCATGTATCTTGTCTCGAAGGATGGCTAGGATTTGTGTGTCTCTCATCTCCTCAGGTATTCACCTCCTACCTTCTCTGCAGGTTCTTCCTCCAAGGTACGTGGATCTCTGCCATGTGTCCTCTGAATCCAATGTCTCAGAGTCACTTCGCACTTTGCCTCTTGCGAAGTTTATATTTCTCTCCTGCGATTCTTTCGATGTCTGAATCCTTGAACTATCAGATCTGCAACCACCTTTCAACCTCAATGATGGATGGTTCCAACTAGATTCAGAACTTTGGGACTTCACAAGTCCACTCTCCTATACACTTTCAAAGGGTTTAGGCCTTGTGCACTTTCCTTCGGATCCAACGACTGTTGGTCCCGGTGCTCAAATCTAACGGCTGAGATCCGATCTCCTCCTGCACATACTCCTAAGTGTCTGGACATGGATTCCAATGGTCCATATGTCCTCCACAATGCTTGATCCAACGACCATTGTTTCTAATCCTCCTGAGCTTACGCCTTCTTCCCCAACTTGGAAGATTTCCAACGTTTCAAAGGCCTCGACCTTTGATCCTTCTACGAGTCCTTGATTTTGGTTCTCGTCTACATTTCTAAAAACACTATCTCTCCTAAGCTTCTGGACTTGGAATAAGTCTGACTCTCATGCACTCCTTGCCCCATCCCCTCTGAGCTTCTCGAACTTGCTCAATCTCACAAGAAATTATACCCTTCTACATCTTCCAAAAGACAGTGTTTCAATACTTCGTCCAAGTGTGGGCCTGGTGTACTCCTTGCACATGTCTTCCTCCAGAGTGTTCAGCCACTCAGTGAGTGTTTGAATTGATCTGACGACCGATATGGCCTTTCCTCCTGTTAAATAGTTCACATCCATCCCATATGTCGAATTCTTAAGTCATCTACAGTTCTTGTTACTCCAGTAGTTTGGGTTACTTGACTATTGTGAAATTTGACCTCTCAGAGCTTCGACCTCCTGAGATTTCAAAACCTTCAAAATCTAACTCCACTTTAACTCACAATCCATGAACTCAAATCTCATGGATCGAACGACCAAGGGGTGTCTTGTAGGATCCATAGATCTATGGTCTAGGTCAACTTCATGACTTCGGCTGTCGGAGGTTTAGTTGCACCAACGCACGATTTTCCCATCACGCAAACTCCGAACTCACAGATCCGATGGTCAAGGTGGGTCCTGATAGATCCATAGATCCACGGTCCAGGTTATTTCATATCTTCAGATTTCATAAGACTTGGCTGCGCTAACACGCAAATCTCCCGATGTGAGAACTTGCGAAGACTGAAGTAGTTGAGGCATTAATGCCTGCTCTCCTTCTTCAAATCTAATGGTCGCGACAGACCTTGGATCCTCCCAAATGGATCTCATCTATTCGTCTTCCAAACAAAAGGCTATTCCCATTCGATACTTGAATCTCACTATCCTTCCTGAGATACATCAGTTATGAGGGTCTTAAGAGCCTTGCGCTCTTTCTTCTGAACTTATCACTTAGAAGGGTCGACATGCGTACATGAAATTGTACCTAAGGTTGACAAACTCAAAGTTTGTGGCTCTGGCTTAAGCCACCACAGGACGCAAGCATTTACTAGTATAAAAACACATCCAATTCATACAATTTCCTACTTGCCTAATTACACAGTTAGTCAAACACAAAAAGGGTACAATATAAATCATTAAGAAAACATATCCATCCCTACAACATTCATAGGATGTCCAACTTTAATTCACAGTACCACTTAAATACACAAAATATGTGATTACTTATGTATTAGAGATGGTAGCCAACTAACTGACTATGGGTGTTCGTCCTTCCA
The DNA here is from genome assembly GCA_009831015.1 of Picea engelmannii. NCBI lineage: Eukaryota > Viridiplantae > Streptophyta > Pinopsida > Pinales > Pinaceae > Picea > Picea engelmannii. Next base: position 976,385 of record ML780141.1, on the reverse strand, counting down.
CCCGAACATAGGCTAAGAGGAATTCATTCTTAGCACTTTGGCCACCCCCGTGCCAAGCCATGATATCACTAGGGAACTCTCGCGGTTCTCAAGGATTCTTTCTCTGTTCTAGATTTTTCTCGAGTTATGTTCTCTGCGAAGTTTCAGAGATTTCTCTCTCTTTTATGGCCTTGGCAAGGTTTATCAGATACTCACTCAGCATCAAGCTCATGACCTTCTATTCATCATCCATTGGAGATATCTGCACGCTCTCCTCTCTGTATCTTCATCTATTTATTTTTTTTGTCCCTATTTTTTGTATATATTTTTCCCATAATGGTTCTAAACCCATCCTGTTCCTTCTGTCAGAAGGGAACTCGGGTCATCTTGGTCTTCCAGACCCTACGGTACTTTCGGCTGACATTCTTCAGTCATACCATGCTTCCATTCATGGGGGTGGTTGATTTCTCAACCACTAGTCCTTTTTCATTAACTGATTTCTCTCCTTGGGATTTGGAGAGGCTCATTATCTTAGCAAAGGGATTTTGGGTCATTTGAACTAATTGACCCTCTCTACAATATCCTCACTCTTTCCTCTAGTGATATCATGGCCAGTACTTTCAAGGCTTCACCCCCACAGTTAGTTATTGGAAACTCAAACAATAATACATTTACACTGTCCACATGCCTTAGCATGGTAATCCTATTTTATGATTAATTATGAACTGAGGGAAACATGGATGTTACAATACCCTCCCCCTTAAAGGAACACCATCCTCGGTGTTCTTCCTCAAAACACCTGTCAAGCCTTTCTCATTTAGTTGTTTTAGAAATCTTGATCTTTCTTTCTCGGTCAGGTCCTTTTTTAGAACTTTGGCCTTCGTCACCTATTTTCAATAATTTTTAGACACCAAGCACATTAATCATAGTCTCATGCGAAAACATTGCATAAACATTTCTAGGAAACTTTTCTAATTTTAGCACAATAATTATCTGTGTAGTTTGTGGATTTGTATCCACATGGTTGTCTTGTTATCTAGGTTCATTATTTTTCCTTGACATACACATTGTGTGTATGATCCAAATCAATATTTTACAAGAACTATTATGTTCTCCTCTTCCTTGTGGTCACTCACCCTCCAGGCCCAGGCTCAGGCATCCCCTTCTCTTCTATACAGTCCCTTGGGTGATCCATCTTTCCTTGCCAAGGTTTTCTCGCACAAGAAGAAATACCCATCACGTGCATCATCCCAATAGTTTAAAAGAACTATTATGGTCTCCTCTTCCTTTCAGTCACTCACCCTCCAGGCCCAAGCTCAAACATCCCCTTCTCTGCTATATTGTCCCTCGGGTGATCCATCTTGCCTTGCTAAGGTTTTCTCACATAGGAATAACTCAGAGACTTTATCGAGACTTACATTCAAGGCGTCCCCCATAATTTATTTGTTGAGGCATCCCTATGGCTTGTGTTACCTCAACACAATATATTCTAGGCGATCATGGATTACCACGAGGTTCTCATGGCTAAGTAGTAGCCATTTTTCATGTCTTTCATCTTGACAACCTTCCAACTCAACAAAAGTTAGGGACAAAGGTTACTCTCCTTATCCTGCCACAGAAATAGATAGGGATGAAGGTTATTATCCTTCTCTCAACTCAGACATATATAGGGACAAAGGTTACTCTCCTTCTCCCGAGTCAGTCTCTATTTCCTACGATCAAAACATACTCATTTTCACAGTTCTTCCTCGAACCCGAGAGCTCAGTCTCTCATCTCTGCACTCTTCGTAGATATTTTCCTTTCACTTGTATCATAGACACACAGAAATTCATTAGACATCATCATAAATTTTAAATTCAGAATTTCCTTGTAAATTTGTCACCTACAAATTTCCAATTCCACATTTTATTTCCATATTTGTTCCGCACAAGAACCAGATTCATAATTATGGGACTTTCCTTCCCATAGTGGTTTGGTTCAAAAGGCAATTGGTATTCCTTATGGGATTACAAAGCTACCATATCCAAGAACCCTTTCGCTTCCTGCACTTTCAACTTCAATCGACCAAGTAAATTGTTAGCTTTTCCATGCACATACATATATATTATTTTTTATTGCACCTTTACAATATCATCACAAACAATTTTAGAATTGTGCATACTAACAATCAAATTCACTTTCTCCAAAAATGAAATACCATTCCTTGTATTTTGGCTCAGCAGGCAATTGGTCTTCCTTATGGGATTACAACACTGCCATATCCAAGACCCTTTTCCTCCTGCAGTTCATTCTTTACACAACCAAACAAATGGTTAGTCTCTCATGCATCCATGTATATATATATATATATATATTCAAAACCATGCATACTAACAATTTATCACATCTATATAAATATGAAAAGGGAATCCCATTCCTTGCCTATGCCTCATTTTAACATACCAAACCTTTCAAAACGTAATTCAACATTTCAAAGGATTTAACAAATGTGCCAATATTCATGGCCAAATTCATACCCAATGTACTTCTTGCATTGATTTCAAGTTTGTCACATTTTATGACTTTCTTGGCCATGGTGTGTTGGAATTTAACCGACCTCCTCACCACATGGATTATTCATTTTCAAGTGCTACCCTTTCAACTCCCATGTTTGGGTGCTATGGTCCTAGCTTAACCTCTTGTATGCAATGCGATGGTGAAGATCTGTCTTTCCCTAGATCCAACGACTACAAGGGATTGCGAAACCTCAACTAGCTCGCTCTTTATCGGAGAGTTCAATATCTACAATTCGAAAGGTTCTCACCCAACTCTTTTAATCATGGTCATTGATCATCCACCCCGATGAGATCAACGTTGTAGGTTTATTGCAGGCCATGAACTAGCACGCCTATTAATTTCACCTCCGGGCTCCGCAATGAATATGGGTCGTCGATCTTATCGAACGACTGGCATTAACAGAGTTAACATAGATCATTTGGTTAACAAAGATTATTTTGAGTTAACAAAGATCATTTGGTTCAGATGCTCCTGCATCATGTAATCAGTCTTCACTGCCAGAGGTTCACACCTCCATCATCCGGGTTCTCCTTCCTGAATCATACCCTACTTGGGTATCCATGGCATACAAGTGTCCTTTCAAACTTTCTTGCATAACATGAGACAATAAATATTTCAGAAGGGATTCTCACCCAAATTTTTTCATACCTTGAGCTACATAAGCATGGACATTTTTATACATGTTCTTAGTTGCTAGCACCCTATTTCTGATTTTTACCTTATTAGCAGTGCTTTAGGGGGATTCTTATGGTTCTATCAACAATCTTTAGACCGCAGCCTTCCCATGGTCATCCTCTGCTTGAGGTTTCCCATTATTGGTAATTGTCTTCCTCAACAGTTCCAATTCATTTATATACACAACATGCATCATTAGTTGTAATATCAATTAAAATTCATGTATCATAACACTCAAATCCATTAAACTTCTTCAAAATTTCCTAGCGTACCTTTATTCACTTCATCACATTATCCTCAAGGGTTTCCATGAATGCAATACAGACAGTGCTCAACTATTTCTGCAATAATACAATCATCATCACTATGGTGTCAAAAAATTTACCTTTATTAGTAAATCAACTTTCTCATTCCATAGGAAACATAACACATAGCAAGAAAGGAGTTAGAGGCTCTCCCCTTTTTTCCACTCCTTCCACACAACCTCGAGATTTCAACCCAACTGATTTATTTCTAAGGCCTTATTTCATTTTCTTGATGTGGCTTCAACCAAGCCTATTCGATCAAACATACTCATTTATCCCTTCTCTTTTCCCAACCATACTTGTTCTCACAGCTGCTCATATAAGACCTACAACTCTGCAAGCAATTCAGAGTTATTAGGGTGGATAAGTGTTTCTCCTTTTTCCTCTTCTTGGCTTTTGCAATTTCTTCCAGGTTGGGACCTCCCTACTCCTTTCCTTGAGTAGCCTTGGTTAGGCCTCACTCTAATATTTTTGGATACACAAACATGCTTTAATAGAAATATTTTGTTCATAGTGAGTCATGAACGTGTGCACCCTGCAAATTATCATTCGGTTCTCAGAGTGGTTAACATTCAATTGTTAGTCTTCCTGCTACACATTTAAAAAAAAAATTTAATCCAAGGTTCTTATATAGGCAGGCTTTGCAGCCCATTTCCCAAACTTCAACAATCATTAGGGTTGTGACTTTGTTCTTCTGAAAGAGTCCTTACACGGTTTCCTTCACAGGGAACTTATTCAGCATGCAACTTCCTCATTGCATATCCATCACTATTTGTGATGGCCTCAATCTTGAATTAGCTTCATCTTGTTAATAATCATTCTTTAAGGAACATAGACATGCATTTATGACATGCATTCCAGATTATGTATCCACACATATTCTATTTTTTGTTAACTTACGTCCATGATGTACTTATCCATATTCATAATCCTAAGCCTGTATGTAGTTGTCATAGGTATGTTTCATAGCCTACATACATCTCTACTTTAAAATCAATCAACTCATGATTGTTTACAATCATTCTCATGTGATCCTCAAAGGCATAATCATTTGCCTCTTATCATGACAACAAAGCATCATTTTTCATTTACTCTTTCATTTATTTGTACTGGCTTTTCCTGGGAAGATGGAGCACATTCCCATTAAGCTATCATTCAAAACAAAAATTTCATGACTCTTCATAATGGAGTCAACCATGCATCCATGGTATTCATTCAATATTGGCAAGTGCAATGCTTTCCTCACATTTCACTCATTTAGGCAGTCACCTCTTGCCTTTAGTATACCTATACTCTTACACCATACATGTGCATCAATTTTACATGTAATATCATTCATACCAAGCTGGTATTAAATCATGATTCATATCAAGAAGCTTCACAATGCATTAAATCCATGCACTCAAGCATAAACACACACAAACCTAACCAAACATTTATCATGCAAGCTCATTGCTTGCACCCCTTCCATGTCAGGCATGCACATGGGCATCTAAGACTTCCATATCCTCTTCCAATCATATTGTTTCCATCCTTATGAAAATCCTCATAGGAACACTCACCACTAATTTTCCCTCTCAGTTGAGAGCTTGCATTCATTCACATGACATCCACATGTATGTTGAATCAGACATAGTCATAACCATGTTCCCTTTTTATACGATAACAACTAGCAAGAAAACCTTCTTGCCTCAACTTCTATAGGGATTACCCATCTCACCTTTCCTATGGTCATGAGGAGTTATATACTCTGAGTTTAATATAAAGTAGTAATTATACTGCCAAGGATCCTACCTGATCCTATCAGATTTCATTAAGTCCACAAAGGTATTAACCATTATATAATCATCCATCATCAGTGCCCAAGGTTCCAACTGCCCATGCTTAGAGGAAGTGTTACGCACACCAGGTCATTCGTCCTTCGGGATTCCGCTACCCTTGAAATAACCCTTCCACCTTCAATGATCCACATTCAAGTCTTTTTATTAATGTTAATTATCATATCCCTACTCCGGTAAGAGTAGTTATCATTTTGACAAAGGGTTAAAGAAATTCTTCTGTTGAAATTCAACAAGAATTCCCAAAATCACAGGTTCAACCTGCAATCCTTCTCCTCAAGGAGTAAATGCAGATAAAAATACCTCTTTATGTGACTCGTGCATGATCCCAAGTAGGCCAAGTGTTGTAACCATGCTCTGATACCAATTTGTAACACACCCACAATGGGGCATAAAAATTTTCACTTTTCCTTAACTCTTTCTAGGTTCCCTTTTCTTCAATTTCAGGTTCTTCCAAACCTGTGGGCTCTTCCCTGGCCCCTTTGAAGGGTTTGATTAGTAGGTTCTAGCTCTCCATGCTAACCCCCTTCCTTCATATGACCTTCAACTATGACCACATGCCTAACCAAAGGGCGCTTCATGACTTCGCATGTCAGGTATTTTCATGTGAGCCAACCGTGACTCTCTCAACTACTGAACTCAAGAAATATGAACTAGATTCTAGCACATACTAGATCCTCCCTTAATATTTGTCAATGTGACCCATCTCTATGACCTGGGGCCAATCTTTTGAGCACTTTGGGACTTTTTGTTTCGTGAGGTTGGAAGAATTCTCACCTCTCTTCTTCTGACTCCCATTTTTCTGAAGTTCCTCGGGACCATATCTACGGTCCACGCTCCTCTCACTATCCAACAGTTCAGATCAACTCACAAGTTCAGAATCTGTGAGTTCTCACAACTATGCCTTTGACTTTCCCTATTTGCGATTCAATGAAATACTAATCTCTCACCACGTGTTTTGTCTCGATGGATGGCTAGGATTTTTGTGGCTCTCAGCTCCTCAGGTATTCGCCTCCTGCATTCTCCGCAGATTCTTCCTCCAAGCTACATGGATCTCTTCGATGTGTCCTCTGAATCCAATGTTTGAGAGTCATTTTGCACTTCACCTCTTGTGAAGTTTAGATTTCTCTCCCGTGATTCTTCCAATGTCTGAATCCTCAAACTCTTGGATCTGCGGTCACCTATCAACATTGACGATGGACAGTTCTGATTGGCTTTGAAAATTTTGGACTTTGCAAGTCCATTCTCCTGAACACTTTCAAATGGTTTAGGCCTCGTGCACTTTCCTTGGGATCCAATGACTGTTGGTCCTCATGCTCAAATCTAACGACTGAGATCCCATCTCCTCCTACATGTACTCCTAAGTGTCTAGGTGTGGATTCCAATGGTCCAGATCTCCTCCATAGTGCTTGATCCAATGACCATTGTTTCTACTCCTCCTGAGCTTACGCCTTCTTCCATGACTTGGAATATTTCCAACATTTCAAAGGCCTCGACCTTTGATCCTTCTGTGAGTCCTTGATTTTGGGTCCCGTCTTCATTTCTGAAAATGCTATCTCTCCTAAGCTTCTGGACTTGGAATAAGTCTGACTCTTGTGCATTCCTTGCACCATCTCCTCTAAGATTCTCGAACTTGCTTAATCTCCCAAGGAATTCTACCCTTCTACGTCTTCCAAAAGATGGTCTTTCAACACTCCATCCAAGTGTGGGCCTGGTGTACTCCTTGCACAGGTCTTCCTCTAGAGTGTTCGACCACTCTGTGAGTGTTTTAATCGATTTGACGATCAATATGGCCTTTCCTCTCGTTAAAAGGTTTGCATCCATCCCCTATACCGTATTCTTAAGTCATATATTGTTCTTGTTACTCCTATAGTTCAGGTAACTTGACTATCGTGAAATTTGACCTCTCGAATCTTCGAGATCTCGAGCTTCCAAAACTTCAAAAGCTAACTCCACTTTAACTCACAATCCATGAACTCAAATCTCATGGATCGAATCACTGAGGGGAGTCCCATAGGATCCATATATCTATGGTCTAGTTCGACTTTGAGACTTCGACTGTCATAGGTTTAGTCCCACCAACGCACGATTTTCCTGTCATGCGAAATCCAAACTCACAGATCCTATGGTCAAGGTGGGTCCCGATAGATCCATAGATCCACGGTCCAGGTTATTTTGTATTTTTGAATTTCAAAAGACTTGGTTGTGCTAACACGTGAATCTCCCGATGTGCAAACTTACGAAGACTGAAGTAGTCGAGGAATTAACGCCTTGTCTCCTTCTTCAAATCTAACGGTCGTGACAGACCTTGGATCCTCCCGAACGGATCTCGTCCGTTCATCTTCCAAATGAAAGGGTATTCCCTTTCGATACTTGAATCTTGTTATCCTTCCTGAGCTCCATCGGTTATGAAGGACTTAAGAGCCTTGCACTCTTTCACTTGAACTTATCACTTAGAAGGGTCGACATGCATACATGAAACTATACCTAAGGTCGACGAACTCAGAGTTCATGGCTCTAGCTTAAGACACCATAGGACGCAAGAATTTATGAGTATAAAAACACATCCAATACATACAATTTCCTACTTGCCTAATTACACAGTCAAGAAGACACAAAAAGGGTATAGTATAAATCATTAAGAAAACATATCCATCCCTGCAACATTCATAGGATGCCCAACTTTAATTCACATTACCACTTAAATACACAAAATATGCGATTACTTATCTATTACATATGGTAGCCAACTAACTGACTATGGGTGTTCGTCCTTCCAGTCGACCATAGGCTCAGAGGCATTCATTCTTCACACTCTATCCACCCCCGTGCCAAGCCATGATATCACCCCCGTGTCAGGCCATGATATCAAGGATTCTTTCTCTATTTAAGCTTCTTCTTAGGTTCTATTCTCTGCTAAATTTCAGACATTTCTCTCTTTGTTATGGACTTGGCGAGGTTTATTGGATGTTCACTTAGCATCAAGCTCGTGACCTTCTGTTCATCATCTGCTGGAGAGATCTGCGCGTACTTCTCTATGTCTCTCTGTCTATTTATTTATTTTGTCCCTATTTTTCTGTATATCTTTTTCCCAGGATGGTTCTTGACCGATCATGTTCCTTCTGTTAGAAGGGAACTCGGGTCAGCTTGGTGTGCCAGACCCTGAGGTACTTTGGGCTTACATTCTTCAGTCAAACCATGCTTCCATTCATGGGGGTGGTTGTTTTCTCAACCACCAGTCCTTTTTCATTAACTGATTTCTCTCCTTGGGATCCAGAGAGGCTCATTATCTTAGCAAAGGGTTTTGGGTCATTTGAACTAATTTTTTCTCTCTATAATCTCCTCACTCTTTCCTCTAGTGATATCATGGCCAACACTTTCAAGGCTTCACCCCCACAGTCAGGTATTGACAACTCAAACAATAATACATTTACACTATCCACATGCCTTAGCATGGTAATCCTATTTTATGATTAATTACAAACTAGGGGAAACAAGTATGTTACATCCCAAATTTGTGAGTTTCTCATTCCCATGATATACTTCCTTGTATTTGGGCATGGGTGCCCTAGATTATCAAAGCAAGCTAAGAAGATTTTAACTTGTCTAGGAAATTGGTATTTTGAAGAAAGGTATGCATACTTAAGAATCTATGGAGCCAGGATCCAACCACATTTTATACCTATGTATGTTCCTGTCAGATTGGTGGTTGGAGAAATCTACTATTAGATAGTCACGTGGGGTTTCAATGCCACTCTTGTAAAGGAGAAGAAGAGACTATTCATTCCCTACAATTTCCAAATAGGTAATTATGTAGTGAAGTTCGCTAAGCATGCAAAGAAGGAAGGCCAAATACACTTGGAATGCACCTTTATGATAGGTAGGTACATAAAGCATGAACCCAAGGGATTGGTACCAAAATATGCAGAATACGTGTCTCTGACTTGGCCATATGTGCATGAAAAATGGGAAGACAAGTTGTTAAACTGAATATTACCTTGACTAGAAAGAAGTATAGAAGAGAAGGGCCAACTCTGGAGAAACCATTTTTTCATCTTTTCCCATGGAAGAACATATCAATATAGTGAAGGATGGGGCATCCTCCAGTGCAAGACCTAGCGCAGAAAATTCAGGAGGAGAAAGAGATCCCATGACATAAAAAGAAAGGTAGGCCATACTAGCAAAGAAAGAAAGGATCATAAAAGAGCAAGTTGAATAGAGGAGGATTCGGGAAGAATAAAGGAATAAAGAAGAAGAAGAAGAAGAAGAAGATCAAGAAGTACTGACTAAAAAAGGAAGAAATCTGAGAAGCATCAAAGAGAATGGGAATTTATTGAGAAAATGAAAAAAGATAAGGAGGAACAGACCCGAAACCAAGAAGCTGAGGAGAAACAAAATAAATAAGAGATTTGTTCTAATGAGCTTGAATAAAATATAGAATGAGGCGGAGAAGTGACACAAAAAGGAAGAATTGGATTGGTTGCAAAGAGAGACGACAAGAGAAAAACATAATAATGATGAGGGATAGGGAATATCAGTTACTATGAAAAATCTGGGAAAAATAATTGACTTAACAGGGGAGGAATATAAAGGGGAATATTATTCTCTTCCTGTAATCAATGAAAATCCCAAAACATAGAAAATCCCTACAATATCACCAAGAGAAAAAGAAACATAAGTAGAAGAGAAAGAGAGTGAAAATAAAGATGACTTTTCCCCAAAAGGGAATGACCCCCCTCATCAAGGAAACAATGATAGTTCATCAAGTAGTGATGATTCAGACAAGGATTCATTTGATGGACAATATCAGGACATGCCATAACCTGGAGGCAAATGGGAGAATACAGATGGCTAAGGTGATGGAGAAGAATTGAATAAGTAAACTAAGGATGGAGTCACAAATGGAGAAATACACAATGGCCAATATGGTGGAAATGTTTAAGAAGAGAAATGCATAAAGAACGATGAAAGGAACAAGCAAGACACTAACATCGGCTCTGAGAAATCAATGAGAAATGGAGGGGAAATCATGAAGCCCGATGAGAGTCTTCGAGGTGACTAATCAGTTTTGGGGGAAGACATTGAAAAGGAAATTTAGGACAAGACCCAAGGGGGTACCATGACTGAGGAGATGTCTATCCAAATAGATAATAAGATAGGAGAGGAATCACCAACCAAGGAAATTACTCAGGACCCAATACCGGAGCACTTCAATAATCTAGGGAGCATGAGCAACATATTTTCCTGGGGGGACCAACCTATTCCCCAACCAGTGGACAAGGTGTCCAATTTAGATATGTTCACTTATGATAAGAAGTATAAGTCCATATTGAATATAACTCATAGGAAAAGAAAGGTTACACTAGATAGTGGTGTAGTAAGCACCACTAAAGAAATATCATAGATACTAAGAAGTCCAAAGAAAGCCAACTATACTCAACAAGATTGGCCATATCCCATGCTTCTTATGACAATGCAGTGATAGAAAAAAGGGAGTTAGAGTATGACATAATTGTCATAGATTCCATAAAGCACAAGGTGTTGTACAATGAAGAGGTTGGGGGAGCAACGAACTTTAAGGTAGACTTGTTTGAGATACATATCAGACACAACAAGGTATAGGAGGAGCTTGTAATTCAAACAGTGGCGTACCAGAGTCCCTATTTTTCATGCTCACTCATAAGGACATACATCGATGGGATGAAAAGGGAGTTGCTACCCTAGAAAAGGTAAATTTTATTCAAGAGATATAGAAGGAAAAGGGCTAAGAGGATCATCATATAGAGTTGCTATCAGAAGAGAGAATGGCACAAATACACATCACTGTCGAGCATTGGGCCAAAAGTGTTGATGAACCTATGTAAAGAGTAGATGAAGAGTGAGACCACTGTAACCAGATTTGGGGAAGGATAAACCAATCAATGGAAAAATTGTGGTTGCCTAATTTTGGCTTCCCCTTCAAATTTCAACTGATAGATGAGGTAGCGACTGAGTTTAAGTGATCGACCAATGAGTACAAGGGACAAATTCATATGATAGAATCTATGGAGAAGGGACACATGAAGAAGTATGTGGTTGATTGAGTTAAAACCATAGATCAAATGGCACAATTGACGAAAAAACACACCCATTGATTGTTTCACAGCAAGAACAAGACGAGCATGCTGATGGACCAACATCACTTCTCATTCGCTGAGAGTTGCACTCGAATATTTCAAGATTGAAGACCCCCATATTTCCTGAGACATCGTGACTCGAAATCATGACTTCCTATATTGGGCCACCTGTGTGTCAATTTTCTTTAGTTTCATTTTGTATAAATAAATGAATTCTATTGGTATAAATGACCTTTTGGAATTTAGAAAAAATTATTGTTGTTTTCTTGTGGAACTATTTCGACAATTAATATTGAAGCTTTGCTAGATCTTAGAGTGAGTTTGGAATCCAACTGGTGATATGAGTTTCATTTTGGATAGTTCTACTTTGTATCATTATGTATCTATGTCTAATAAGCTTTTCATTAATCAAGCTATATTGTGATAAATGTTATCTCCCATTGAATTCTTATCTTGTGTTTAATTTGCATGTTAATTTTATTTTGGCATAGTGTTCGTGATCTTTAGATATATAATTATTTTTGTATTGTTGATAGACTCTGACTATAATATTTGCATGCAAATATAGTTATTGTTGTATGTTTGTTTCTAGGAATTATTTATGGTGGATCTAGATATATAACAATCGATTGATTACTTGTTATCTCAGTGCCTTGAAAAATGATCTTTGAGAGGAACTGTGTTATCTCTCTTTCATTCATTTAGTGGTTTACAAAATTAGTTTATTTTGATTCATCTATGTGTGTCAAGTTATTCTAAAATATACTTTGAAAACACATCCCTAAAAATAGAATAAGTAATGAGAATGAAACGATAAGATCTTAAAGCCCATCGAAAACCACCCAGATCATAAATATGGAGAATCACACTACCTCAAACGGAGAAGAGTATAATTGGGCCTCATATTCAGGTGTGATTCATATTTTTGATTCAGAGGGAATCCATCCCCCTCAATAGGGTGGTTGAGTATAGTTTCAATCTCTAGATGCAACTCCAGAATGCCCCTAAAATTAGCACCATTGAGGATCATATCCACACAACTGAGGCACAAATGAATGAGAATAAGTAGGTGATGCCCTCTCTACCTCTGATAGAGTGATAGGAAACCATGATATAAATTGTCATCCTTCACCGGGAGATTTCATATTTCCATAGGGACCAACTGAGGTTGTCCTCCATTGTGTTAGACATAGTGGAGAAGTCCTGATAGAATTAATATAAACTCACAAATGTGCATATAAGGGAAACCCTGAAGATATAACTGAGTGTGCAGATCAAACCTACCATTGGGTCAACCACACTAGGTGGCATCAAATACTTTTTCAAAAAGATGAAGGAACTAACAAAAATATTTGATGAGGTCGATGCCTAATTTAAAGACTTCATTGAAGACCTCATAAATATGATTCCATCCATTTCCTTTGTTGCACCATAAGAAACTATGTTGGCTCAAGGACCAACCAACTAACAGTGTTGGGGGCCTGTTGGCACCTTAATGTTTTGGCAAGATCATGCATGTGCCATAAGTCAACACTGCATAGGCACCAAGAGTTTGCACTGCATGACACCAAGTTTCAAGGCCTATACCAACCAATGATCTACTATGCATGCCAACTAGTGATCTATTGTGCGCACCAACTTGTTTTGTACTATGCACACAAACTTGTAAATTTTGCATGCATGCCAAATCCTTGAAGATATTCAATAATGATTGTAATTGTTTTTGTAACAACATGATTGGTCATGGTCAAGGTTGTGGGTGAGCTATCAAGGTTGCTATGATTTCCTCTAACATAGTTAAAAGGAATGCATGTGGATATGTAAGGGTTGTTCTTTTTCTTAACTAAGAGTTCATTTTTATTCTATTTGTATATGATTTAGAGTTTCAATTAAGAATTGTATCAATTCTAGTTATGTTCATATGCTTCAATAGTTTTTCAGGCGATGTTATGTGAATATGAGAGAGAAAGAAGATTGATATCTAAGCGTATTGTTGGTTTTTTCTCACTTTGAATACACCCTAAGTAGGTTTTGACACTCTATGTATTGAAATGTATATGAATGATACTGAGAATGATGAATGAATCATGAAGCACCTTTGTTTTTGTATATCATGGATTCTAGTCTCAATGTATGTTTCTTAAGTAGTATTCTATGCAACACTTATATGGATTTTATGAATGAATGTGAAATGAATACATGGTTTTGATTTGGATGGATCATGACTATATTGTTCCTTCATGATTTTTGCAAAACCTATGGTCTCTGTGACTCTCATGGCATATCGATAGAGACCTTCTTCAGTCCTTGAAGATTGAATATGTTGGTGCCTATGGAGTATTTGTTGGTAAATCCTTTCGAACCATAGGTCTGAAACCCTGAGCTAACAAGACTCATCCAGAATTTGTTTAATTTATTTGAGATTTTGGGAAACCAAGTGTTTGACATCCTGAGTTTCAAACAAGGAAAAGAAGTTACTCTGAATTTCATATTTTGTTCTCATTTTATTTTCTGTATAGTTCATAAACCGTGTAAGATATATTTTCCTAAGAGCCCCTATGAATTGTTTCATCTTCTTTGTTTCATATGAGATATCCACGACATCCCAATACTTTTCACATATGAACCAATTTCACTTGGGATATTAATCCCCCTCATAAAGAGGTAAGCAATGGAAGACAATTTGTTTTGAAGATTAGGGTTTCAACTTCAACTGGTTTTGAATTGGTGGGAACAACTACATGACTGACCCGACTAATGTCATCGACTGATTTGTTTACTTGACTAGTTCAATCCACTACTTTTTTCTAGATACAATGACTTATATTGTTCCAATTGGTGGAGGTATTTCATTATTTTGACAACCTTGTTCTATATACTCAATAAATTATCTCACTTGCGATCACGTCTCTTCATCACGACAATTTTTATCATCTATTTTTTCTTCTTTAGATTCTAAATTTGGTGGGGGGGAACAATCATGAGATCCTTAATCTAGAGGAGTACATTATCATCATATTCAACATTTACCTAGTTTCCTTTAGTTTTGGTTAATTGTATCCAAAGTCTATCGATGACTTGTCCTTGGTTGTTTAGTTGATTCCACAAAAAATGAATGCTAGTATCTACTTGAAGACGTTATCGGAGGAATTCTCTAACTCTGGGACTTGTTGCAATTAGATTCAAAGATCTACGTAGTGTGGGTCACAAATTTTTGTTTTCCATGCTTTCCACATTTTCTATCAATTGAAGGGAACCTATGCCAACCTCTACCAACTACATTTATTTTTCCAACTCAGGAAACGTTAAGGCTTCTTCTCTTAACGCATCTGTTTTGTTGACTCCACAATCATATCGGTCCAATGCTCCAACAAATTGATTCTCCCAAGGACCCCTTCTACTAGATTGATGTGATTCCACATCTTCACGTACCTCTGCTCTTCTATTTTTTCTTTTGTCCCGTTCAATATTTTGGAGGTTGACCATTGGTTTATGCAACTGCATTCTCCTTGTAGTCATTTTCTTGATTTCTTTGTCTCGTGGTCAATATCCTCCCTTTTCTTGGAATTTTTTATAAAGTCTTCTTTAGTGAAGGTCAACTAGGTTTTCCTTACTCCACTTTAGGCATCTCACGAGCATTCATCCCTTCATTGTTGACCTGATTCTTACTCGTGGTTGATGATGGTAGTATATTTAGTCATTTTCATTTTTGCAGAAAATAATACCATGATTCTTGATTATATTTGCAAACGGAATTAAAAATTATTCCCACTCTTATTGTTTACTTTTCCAATTATAATTGATTGGTGTTCTTAGAGGTGGTGTATACTCAACAATGTGGCCAACTCCTTTATTGATTATGAATTTCTGCAATAGGGTGGGTACCTTAGAGAGGAAGCTATCACGTAGATCATTGTAGAACCTTATTTTAACATTGTTGACAAACATGCATTCTTCAATTTCTTGGTCCTCATATAATTCATTTTCAATTTTATATAGCCAATCATATAAGCTTGTCCATCTAACATTGATCAATTTGGACATCAACCATTCATCCTTTGTGAGGTTATTCATGCGGCTCGATCAATGTATTTCTTTATGATCTGAAAATAGAAGGCTGACTTGTTATGCTATGCAAGCACCCTCTACTTCAATAAAATAAACTTTACAGGACCTTGCTTCATGTGTATAAATATGCAAGATAAACTTATGTGTTAAGTTCATGTATCTTCTTGTAAATGTTTATGTATGAGGAAATGTTCTTGTAAATGGTTAAATATGTACTTCAAATAAATACAAAGCTACAATACTTGCAGCAAATAAACCATCAAACTCACAACAAGAACAAGTTGATAAAGGAGTTCACCCCCCTCCGGGCTACATCTCCTTGAGCCTCCATCAATGGACTTGGCTCTCTGGGATTAATTAGTCAAAATTTCTTTTGCAAGATACTTATCAACTCCAATGGAAAAAAATACTGTACCCTTGAGATCAAAACACATAAAAACCCCAAAAATGACTAATACAACTCTGAAAACGGATCATGGCTCATCCGGGCATGACCTCTTCTACATGTGGCCATAAGCTTCCCTGATCTTCTTTGTGGAAAAAACACTTGTAAAAGTCCTCAAAAGCCTTTGAAACCTGTCCCAATGTGTTCATATCATATCAATTAGCCAAAAATGATTATTCAATCACAGAAAACAAACATACGCTCACCAAACCATGTCCTCGATCAATGAGGGCTTCAAGCTCCCTAGAGCTTGTTGAATCTTCAATGGTGAAAAACTTGCAGAAGAAGTCCTCCAATGGCTGTGAAAATAGTGTCAATGGATTCATCACGTCCAAAAACCCCTATCTGGGCTTTTACGACACCTCAATCGGCCAAACGATGAAGAAGTTAGGCCTCCTCCATTTTCCTCCTTTAAGCTTTCTGAAACTGGTTCTACAAAACGCACCTCTGTGTGCATGAACCAAGAACACGCTCCAAAACGCACGTTAAAACCTAGCACCGAGCAGTTCTGAATAATCGTGCAAACTGTAGGATAGTTAGGGCGCCTCCAGCCCCCAACCGCCTAACACCTGGGCACATGGTGGCATAAAACCTCGGGATTTGGAAAAAAGGGATAACGGTTTTAAAACCGTGCCAACCGTTTGAAACCACGCGCATTAACAACCACACGCATACAAAACTATGGTTTAAACTTTGGTTTATTGCGCATATATTAACACACGGTTATAACATATGGTTTAACATATAAAACCGTGTCTTATTATAATTCCCGTGCACAAACATTACATATATATAAATATGCACGCGTTAACACATGCAAAGGTCACATGTACAAGTGATATGATCGCGGGTTTATAACTCGTTTGAAACCACAAGTTTAAAACCCAAATGCACATCGTTATACTGGAACCATATGACAAGGTCATATGGAATACAATGCAACCGTGGGCCGGGGCTAAGCCCCGGCCCGACCCCACGCCAACATAACATTAAAGTAAACTTAAATAATTTTAAATGCATGTATATTACAAGCAATAAAGTGTAGCCTAATGGCACAACGGACTTTGTGAAGGCGTTTGTATGTTGGGGAGGTCCAGGGGTCGAACCCCGCAGCCTCCATATAATTTTAATAAACCAAATATTAAACCAACAACCAATAAATGGGTGCTACGTGGCAGCCCTTGATTGGGCCACGTGGCGCCCTAACATTCACCCAACTAGATGCCACGTGTCGCAATATAACTCGCCCACTGACAACCAATCAATGATTGCCACATCACCTGCCACGTCGACTGCCACGTGTGAGTCGTACAACTTCTGCCATGTCAGCGCCACACATGCTGCTGACATCATTCGACACGCAGGATGCTGATGTCATCATGTGCCACATGTCACCCTTCCAGTGGTGACACGTGTCACCTCAGGATTGGCCAAATCGTATGCTCAAAAGTCCAAAAATGCCTGACACGTGTCACTCCCTGGAGTCGCCAGGTGTCCTGTACGGACCGTACGGACTTGACACGTGTCCTGTACAGACTTGACACATGTCCTGTATGGACTGTACGGACAGGTACAGTCAGCATCAAAATTTTTGCCTGTTTGGCTCAGCGAACAGATCGTGATATATTCTCCATACGGACTCCGTTTGTGAAAATAAATATACCACTAGAATCAGGAAGACGAGACGGACGCAATGGCACCATTTTCGTCGCATTCCGAGCACTTTGAAAATTGAGCAAAAATTTGACCCCTGGTCCAGATTTTGATCACACCTTCCCACTGAAAGGCTTTTGGACCCACAAAAGCTTATCTGTCTACTTTCAAATTATATCAAAATCTTTTCGACAATCACCTAAATAATTTGACATGTCGTGCACTGCAACTGACTATGTCCTTCAACCACTGCTCTCTGGCTGCTGCTGACCCACTGCTCTCTCTATGCTTGGAAGACTGCCAACCTTCCCACTGAGAATCAAGTCCCTCTTTCGAACTCTTTGGCATCAATAGAATCAACTCTCTAATGGCTGCAAAACTTCCTGCGACATCTTGTCACAAGCCAAGAAAACCATCAATCTTGAAAACAAATCATACAAGATTTGAAAAATGATGCTAACAAAAATCTTTTGTCCTTCAAACAAATTGTCGCATCCTGTACTTCATCAAAGTACATGGCGTTTTCAAAATCAACCTTCAAGTCTATAAACACCATCGACTAAACACAAGTCGAACAACATGATCGACACAGCATAGTTGTCAGAAAATCATCAACACCAGTCGAGACTCATTGAATCATCAACACCTTCCCATAAATGCACACATAACGTTGAAAAGTGCATTTACAATCAGAAAAATGCAAGCGTTACTTGCTTAAGAAATCCAACCATTTCTTACCAAACCAATTGAACGGTAACTTTTTCTGTAGAACATCGTCCTCTTGTGAATCATCTTGACTCACATCAATGATGGAATCTCCACTTCCATTCTTGCCAATCTCCTTATCCAACTGCTTCTGAGGCTGTGGACGAATAGTTGGATGCAACGTCCAACATTGGTCAACAAGATGACCCCGCTTATGACAATGAGTGCAAACCTTTTGCATCCTCCTTTCACGCTGTCTTTGCTTAGAAAGTTTCATGAAATTGGCCAATCTTTTCCAACACTTGGAAACATGATGGTTATACAAACCACAATACGTACATGGATTCTTTCTTCCAGTTTTACATACAAAGTTATTATGC
Source organism: Picea engelmannii (assembly GCA_009831015.1). Taxonomy (NCBI): domain Eukaryota; kingdom Viridiplantae; phylum Streptophyta; class Pinopsida; order Pinales; family Pinaceae; genus Picea; species Picea engelmannii. The sequence continues at coordinate 957,664 of ML780141.1, read as the reverse complement.
TTAATGTAATCAAAAGCCACTGAATGAAAAGCGGAATTATACCTGGAGCATTCACCTTTATCGCCTCTTTGAGGAGGTGAATTTGAAGAGTTACAAGCTCTCCTTTGAAGATCATCAACAATGTTCTTGTCCTCATCACTGTCAGAACTCTTGCATTCATCCTGAACACAAGCCTTGCATGCTGAAGGGATTGAACTTTCAATAAAAGTTCTTGAACTTTCACCTTTAAAGCCTTCTTGAGGAGGTGAACTTGAAACAAAGTTTATCCTTGGAACATTTTCCCTTGTCTCCTCAACTTTGGAATTTTCTCCATCTTGCCATCCATATCCAAGACCACAATACCTAGGTCTTTCTTCAACAACAATAGGCTTAACCATGCCTTGTGCATGCTTACCCAAACATCTACCTTCATAGCCCATTTTAAACATCAACTTGGACCCTATTCCCCTTGTGTGATTCTCAAAACCACCCAAACATTCATCTTTAGAGGAATTAGAAGATAAACTAACACTGCATACCTTATGTTCATGCATGTACTTGGTAA
>ML780141.1:936491-948498 GCA_009831015.1 Picea engelmannii | reverse complement strand
TGGGAAATTTAATCATTTTTAACCATATAATGCAAGTGTTATATCAATGTAGCATTATCATCCAATAATTGCAGAGTAAATAAACAATGAACAAATGAACAATCATACACATACACAGTACGCCGATGTTTTTATGTGGAAATACAAAGCGGGAGAAAACCACGAAATGTTTTTTCTTATATGTCTTTAAGAATTAGATTCATTGGAAACACCAAATTTCTTTGTTTTCCAACTGCAACTAGAAGGAGGCTCCAACCCCCTAGTTTCTCAAGCTACAACCTGAGGGAAGCTCCAACTCCCCAATTCTCTAACTACAACCAGAAGGAGGCTACAACCCCCTATTTTCTTTGGCTACAACCACCTGTCATTGCCCCATCCAACCGCCCTGGTGTATAAGTAGAATGATGGAACCACTGTCACACTATCACTGTGAGATATACCACTGCAACAACCTGTACCACTGACTTACAACCAACCAACCTGTAACAACCTGTACCAAACAACCTGTAATCAACTTGTACCAAACAACATGTAATGAACATGTACCATAAACAAGTGCATCAACCATGCACCAACCTGTAACTCAACCAATACCATCCACAAGTGCATCAACCATGCACCAAATATGTACCAATCATGCATCAAATACACATAAACTATGGACTCATCAAGATGTACCAACATCATCAACTATACATCTCATGTATGTGACAACTCATCAACTACTTGTCTCAACCATGTACCCAATATGTACCTCAACCAAAAGCCCTCATCAATTTCATCATCCAAATCTGATTTGTAATAATAGACTTAGTGTATATGATCACATACATGTAAACCTTCCTTAACTTTAACAACAAGAGACTAGAATTTTCATCAAACTTTACTTTAGTCTCACATGACTAATTTTGGATTAGTCAACAATCCTAACTTGCAATAATCATAACTATGTACATGTAATGAATAAAGATATGAAAATAGTACACAATGTTCTTCAATGTCCTTTATGAAATTCCTCTAGGTCTCACTACTTGGATCCTCTCAGAAAATGTGTTATAGCAAAAATAACATACCTTATTGAATTCTAGATTATTCTAGAGAGCAAACGTTTAGAGCGTGCTCCGCATGGAATGTTTGTTATATGGATCTGAAAATTGTACATAGAATACTATAGAATCTACTCTAACCAATATATTTGGTATTACTGAATTTGGATATGTTATGAAGATGTTATGACATTTTTACACGAAACAGATGTTTTAGATTAGTTTTGGGACTAACCACAAACCCTATTTTCCACGGAGTGTAACTCTAAAAATACAACAACCCACAAACTGAAATGTTTATCACAACTACTTGGATATGTTTCCTCAACGACCTCCCAATTTCACAGTTTGTATCATTCTATTAAAAAAAAAGTTATTGCTAAAATGGTGAGATGGCCTATAAATAACATACCTAAGAAAGCATCATCAAAAGAATTTACCCTCCCTTGAATTTCAACCTTCTTTACTTCACCTTCCCTCTGAAATTCAGCTTACATAGCCTTTGGTTACCTCAGTCACTTATAGATATTCAATATGCTCAAATTTGATTCAAAATGAGAGACCCTTCTCTCTTGTTTATACTTTCATGTAGCTTCCTCAAGGGGTTACCTTCTAACCATCTTAACCCACTTTCCTTATTTTACGGATAACTCACTTCTAACCACTTGTCCACTTAGTAATTTCTCCATTAAATTTATTATTTAAATAATTTCTTGTATATCCAATTTGACTTATAGACACTCATCACTTCACTTTATTATTTAAATTACCTTCTAACCATCTTAACCCACTTTCTTTATTTTAGGGCTAACCCACTTGTAACCAGTTGTCCACTTAGTAATTTCTCCATTAAATTTATTATTTAAATCATTTATTTTGTATCCACTTTGAATTATAGTACACTCATCACTTCACTTTATTATTTAAATAATTACTTCTTTGCAACCACTTTGACTACTTTGACCTTTTGGGGCTTCTATATGACTCGTGAGGGTTCTCCAACTTCACATGGCCATAACTCTCTAACTGTGAGGAGTTATGTGACGTTCCACATACCATTGGAAATGGAATGACATGTATTATCCTTTTAGAATAGTATTTCCTACAATTATACAAAAAATCATACCATTATCCATCAAACAAACTTGGGTCCATTACCCAAACCTTTGTGCTATCGGAATTTGCTATTAGATTTTTTTCAAGGGTAGACATCAATGACAACCAACCCAAATAATCAACAATACCCCTCTTTCATTGATGGTAAGACTTTGATGCAATATTGAATTCATATCACTCATGCTCCCCCTGTGACTGTTGCTTCCTCTGGAACCATGCCTCTGTGCTCTTTCTCCAAGCATTTACGTTTGCATCTGATAAATCTCTCCTCATTTTTCATCAATGGAAATGGTAGATTTCCATCTGCAGCTGCTCCCCCTGACTGAACTCTTCCTGAAACTGATCTCCCAACCCAAAATTTCCTCTTTATGGTTCTTAGTCATGTAAATATAAGAAATATAAGATAAGCATTCAAAAGCATTCATTTTGGAGTATAAATTACTCTGAGTCTCTGGCGAAAATACTCAAAGGCTTCCCTTGGAAGAGGTTTTGTAAAGATGTCTGCCACTTGTTCTTTTGTGCCCACATGTTCAACTCTGATGTTCTTCTCTACAACCTGTTCCTGTAGAAAGTGATACTTTATTGGAATGTGCTTTGTCTTGGAGTGCATCAATAGGTTCTTTGAGATAATGATGGTGCTTGTATTATCACAATAGATTGAAATGGGCTCATCATACTCAACCCAAGTAGAATGATGCTCCACTGGTGCTTCGTTGGTCATCAATGCAACCTGCCCAATCTTCATCTGTGTAGGAAATAAGTGATAGATCCTTTCCTTTTGGATACCATAATCCAAAATCTTATGTTCCTTTGAGATATCTAAAAATCCTTTTCACTACTAATACATGTGATTCCTTTGGTGCTTCTTGAAATCGTGCCACCTGTCCAACTGCCTACATTACATCTGGGTTGGATGTTGTCACATATAGTAAGCTACCAATCATTGACATGTATTTCCTTTGGTATGTAGACTTTGAATCATCATCTTTTCTCAACTCGCAACTGGTTTGTATAGGAGTGATAATTGGTTTGCAATCTTCCATTCAGAACCTCTTTAGCATTTCTATGATATACTTAGTTTGGGAAATAAAAATTCCTTGGTTTCTTTGACATATCTGAAGACCCAAAAAGAAGGATAGTTCTCCAAGTAATGAAATTTTAAATTCATTCTATATATCCTTTGCAATTTTTTGGCTTAACCTGTCATCAGTACTTCCAAAAATAATATCATCAATATGACATTAGTACCTTGATGTAGAGGTTGTTGTTTGCACTTCCTTTTCTGAACCCTGCCTGTTGTAGATATTTATCTAGTCTAGAGTACCATGCTCTATAAACCAATTGTTCAATGTAGAATTATTCTTCAAGTTCCCCGTTTAGAAAATTTGATTTCACGTCCATCTCTGTCCATACTGTTCAAGACTCTGCTACACAATTATCCATAATTTTGACTCATATGTCACTGTATTATCATGAAGTACTACTACAAATGATTAATCTATCATATTGTACTTCTACTAACTGAATGCACTGAATCTTTCTACTCAAATTATGCAAGTTTCTCGAAGGATGGTTCTCTGGTTTGTTTCAGCTACCGCGTAGACTCCCCCTGTCTAATATTTATATTACCCAGGAGTCTCTAAGCCAGATGGATCAGAACAATTCCTGCACTGATGTGTATTAATCATCATATTCATTGGTAGATTAATCATCTCTCTGATCTTTGACTTCTTTCTTTCTGTCTGTGGATTCATCTTTCACTACAATTCCTGAAAGTATAATCTCTTGAACCTATTCCTTATTTACCTGTCCTTATTTTCTTTCAGTTATTTTCTAAAAAAAATTGTATCTGGCGTCTTTATCTGTAGAATTTTCTTCATCTCATTTTGTTGTAAATCTTTTGATCTCTGGGACCTGGTCTTTGTTCACCTATTCTTTGTGTTTTCTTATCCATACTTTCTTATATATGATATCAATGTTCTCTTTCATGGAATTATTGACCATGCTTCTACAATCACTAGCTATGTGTCCATAGTTATGACATTTGTAACATTCAATGTTATGTGGGGCCACATAGGCACTTCTTACTTGAACATTTATTTTATAATCCCTATAATCTGCAACCTTATGTCCAAAATTAGTACAATAAAAACAATGACCATAAAATAAATTTGCATACCCGGGAGTGAATGATCTTCTTTGTGGTGTAGTCCTTCTGAATTTATTCCTTGACTGATCATGATCATGATTGAAGCTTCTTTGTGGCTTGAACATGGATGATCTTCTTGAAGATGTATCTTCAATAGTTTTCTTAGATTCTGGTTGACCATGATTCCTACCTTTGAGTACTTCTGCATAACTCTTTCTATTTTCTTCATTCTTTTTTTATAGCAACCTAGAGTGCTTATCTTCATTCTCTATAACTGATGTGGATGTTTCTGTCTCTTCAACGTTCTTATTGACCTTGACAATTTTACATCTTAATGTGACAACTTCTTCTTCAAGCTTCTCAACCTCTTCTTCTTTCTTCATTATCTAAGACTTCATGACTTCTTCTGTTCTTTTCACTTCTTCAAGCTGAATTTTTAATGTGATTATTTATTCTTCAAGTCCTTTCTCTTCTTGACCAAACTCCGCCTCAAGATGGTTTAGATCGTTATTTATTTCCTTAAGATGATCTATTAATATCTTCTCTCTCGTTTCTACTTCTTCCTTCTGTGCTTCTATGTTGGCTTCCAAATACTACTTTTGATATTCAAGGTTTTCTTCAATCTTTCTGGCTTCTTTTAGCTGAGTTCTTAAGTTCTCGATGACCTGTTGGGCTTCTTAAAAAATGTGAACACTTTCCTTTTGTTTCATCAAATCTTTCCTGAGTGACTTGTTTTCTTCTCTTAGTTCATCTAAAGCACTAATCAATTCTACTTCATAATTGTCTTCATTTTCAATTAGTTTTTTTGTCTCATTTCCTTCATGGTATTCTATTCCAAGATGTCCGCATTTTTCACAATTAAAGAAAAAAAAACATACCTATGGTGATTATGTACTCTTCATCTTCTGAATCTATTTGACATGGTGAACATATTTCTTCTTGATCTGTACCTGCATATTCTTTAGTATTTTCTGAATCTACGATGGGTGAAGAATATATATCATGTAACTTATCCCAATGTTCTTTGGTTGATGAAAATTTACCAACCTTTTCTCTTACTGGATTAGGTAATCCTTCCCAGATGAAATCCATTTCTATTTTGTTATTCTTCTTCAATTCCTTCTTAGCTGCAGTCTTTTCCCTTTTTGAACTATCATATCCTGTAATGACTGATAGCCAAATATAATACCCCTATGCCTGTAAAAACACTTTTGTCCTTCCACTCCACATCTCATACTTTAAACCATTTTGATCATTGAACAATGGTACTCCATTCTTAGAATAATACATTATCTCCTTCCAGTTGTTAAACTATTTCTTGAAGGAACCTGCTCTGATACCAATTGTTGGATTACTGAGAGGGGGGGGTGAATCAACAATAGGGTAATTTAATCCTTTTTAACCATATAATGCAAGTGTTATATCAATATATCATTATCATCCAATAATTGCAGAGTAAATAAACAATGAACAAATGAAAAATCATACACATACATAGTACAACAATGTTTTTACGTGGAAACCCAAAGCGAGAGAAAACCACATAATGATTTTTCTTATATGTCTTTAAGAATTACATTAATTGGAAGGACCAATTTCCTTTTTTTTCCAGTTGCAACTGGAAGGAGACTTCACCCCCCTAGTTTCTCAAGCTACAACCTTAGGGAAGATTTAACTCCCCAATTCTCTGGCTACAACTAGAAGGAGGCTACAACCTCCTATGTTCTCCAGCTACAACTAGAAGGTGGCTACCACCACCTATCCTTTCCCCGTCCAACCGCCCTGACATAGAAGTAGAATGATGGAACCACTATCACACTATCACTGTGAGATATGCCACTACAAAAACCTGTACCACTGACCTGCAGCCAACCAACCTGTAACAACCTGTACCAAACAACCTGTAATCAACTCGTACCAAACAACCTGTAATCAACATGTTCCATAAACAAGTGCATCAACCATGAAACAACATGTACCTCAACCTGTACCATAAACGAGTGCATTAACCATGTACCAAATATGTACCAATCATGCATCAAATACACATAAACTATGACTCATCAATATGTACTAACATCATCAACTATACACCTCATGTATGTGCCAACTCATCAACTACTTGTCTCAACCATGTACCCAATATGTACCTCAACCAAAATCCCTCATCAATTTCATCATCCAAATATGATTTGTAACTATATAATAGACCTGTTGTATATGATCACATACATGCAAACCTTCCTTAACTTTAACAACAAGAGACTATCATTTTCATCAAACTTTACTTTAGTCTCACATGACTAATTTTGGATTAGTCAATAACCCTAACTTGCAATAATCATAACTATGTACCTATAATGAATAAAGATCTAGAAATAATACATAATGTTCTTCAGTGTATTTAATGAAATTCCTCCAGGTTTCACTACTTGGATCCTCTTAGAAAAGGATTTATAACAAAAATGGCATACCTTATTGAATTTTGGCTTATTCTAGAGAGCGGACTTTTAGAGCGTGCCCCACACGGAATATTTGTTGTATGGATATAAAAATTGTACATAGAATACTATAGACTGTATTGTAACCAATACATTTTTTCTTACTGAATTTGGATCTGTTATGAAGAAGTTATGGCATTTTTACCCGAAACACCTGTTTTAGACTAGTTTCAGGACTAGCCACAAACCCTATTTTGCACAGAGTGTAACTCCAAAAATACAATGACCCACAAGATGAAATTTTTATCACAGCTACTTGGATATGTTTCCACAATGGCCTCCCAATTTCACTATTTGAATCATTCTATAAAAAATGCTATTACAAAAATGGTGAGATGACCTGTAAATAACATACCTTAGAAAACATCATCAAAAAAATGTATCCTCCCTTGAATTTCAGCCTTCTTTACTTCACCTTCCCTCTGAACTTCAACTTAGATATCCTTTCGTTACCTCAGTCACTTGTAGATATTCAATATGCTCAAGTTTGACTCAAAATGAGAGACCATTGCCTCTTATTTATACTTTCATGTAGCTTCCTCAAGGGGTTACCTTCTAACCATCTTAACCCACTTTCCTTATGTTAGGGCCAACTCACTTCTAACCACTTGTCCACTTAGTAATTTATCCATTAAGTTTATTATTTAAATAATTTCTTTTATATCCACTTTGAATTATAGTACATTTATCACTTCAGTTTATTATTTAAATTAACTTCTAGCCATCTTAACCCACTTTCCTTATTTTAGGGCTAACCCACTTCTAACCACTTGTCCACTTAGTAATTTATCCATTAAATTTATTATTTAAATATTTTCTTTTGTATCCACTTTGACTTATAGTATACTCATCACTTCACTTTATTATTTAAATATTTTCTTCTTTTCAACCACTTTGACTACTTTGACCTTTTGGAGCTTCTATATGACTCATGAGGATTCTCCAACTTCACATGGCCATAACTCTCTAACTTTGAGGAGTTGTGTGACATTCCACATACCAATGGAAATGGAATGACATGTAATATCCATCTAGAATAGGCTTTCCTGCAAATATATCAAAACCCATACCATTATCCATCAAACAAACATGGGTCCATTACCCAAACCTTTGTGCTGCCAGAATTTGCTACCAGACTTTCCTCAAGGGTTGACATCAATGAAAACCAACCCAAATAATCAACACTTATCACCAACTTGAGACTTTTGTGGAACCCAATGTTGATCATGTCGATGCTTTTACTTGGCATTATCCTTTTGAAAAATATTTGAACCTTTTATTCAATGTGTTGGATGTATTAAAAAATGTTAGTTTATATGTTTACCTCATTCTTAGCATGATAGGACTCTTCCCATGTAGATGGAATAGGTAATTCTACATCAATTGTGGCCAATGGATTCAACCCCAAGAACACTTGAAAAGGGTTGTGGGTAATAGAACTGTGAAGGGACATGTTGTAGCTATATTGAACATAAGTAAGGATTTCATCCCATAGATGTGGATTCTTGGAGTTGTACATTTAGAGGATATACACAATAGTCCTATTGACTACCATTATTTTTCCATCAATCTAGGTGTTAAAGGTAGTCGATTTTTTCAGCTTGGTGTCCATCATGGACCACGGGATAGAATAAAAATCACTAAGGATCCTATTACCCTATATAGAAAAATGGTCTTTGGTATCCCAAAATGAAGCCAAATACACTGAAAGAAGATCTTAGTAGTAACTTCCATCGTGATACTTTTCTGGCACATTGAAAAAATGGCCATCTTAAAGAGCTAATCAACAACCACAAATACATAATTATTACCATACTTGGTTAAGGGAAGGCATGGAATATAATCCATAGATATTGAATCCAAAATATTTTCCAAAGTAAGTAAATGAGTGTATATCATGTTCTTCTTGATGATAGGTTTAGCGATAGCATATGTAGTGCATGACTCGATATACTTGGTTGTGTCCTATTAGAGATTTAACCAATAGAATCACTTCTACAATAATCCCACTATAGTCTCCACACTGAAATTTCATACCACCCAACTATAATGTGCATCGGAAAGAAGTTTCTCAGGATTTCTTAAAGGAATAGAAATATGGCCCTAATGGCATGTAATTTCATGATCATGGAGGTGGAAGTTTGAAACTAGTTTACATAGGCCCAATGTATAATTTGTAGCAATGAAGTTGGGATCATTTTCATACAACTAGGTCAATTTGGAAGTATTATGTACAAAATAATTAAGTACTATTGTAAGTGTCATAACTAGAGGTAGGATAAGGAGATCTACAACTTGGTTTTTTCTACCTTTCTTTTACTTAATGTTTAAGTGGAATTACTAGAGGTGCGCAGGACACTTTTTATGGAAATGTTTCTAGAATTTTCCTTAGGTTTGCATGAATTTTAGGGTCTTGTGGTCAGAGTGGATGATCATTTCCTTTCAAATAATATAATTCCTCCATTGTTGACATACCTACAAAATGGAGTATATCTTCTCATCATAAGTCAAGTACTTACACATCATGTTAGAGAGTGTCTTACCGTGATAAGCCACTAGATTTCCATGCTTTGTGAGGACTTCACAGGTAGCATAATCTGAAGCATCCATCTCAGTCTCAAATGGTTTTTAAACATTTGGTAGAATAAGGGTTGGTGCTTAACAAAGGTGACACTTCATATCCTTGAATTCTTTCTATTGTTCCTCAACCCCCAAAAACTCAGCTTTGGCTCCACTCTTGGTCAATTATATATGGCACCAAGTGATATAAGAGAACCCCAACATGAACTTATGGTAGAATTTGGGGAGGCCCGAGAAGTTGCAGAGCTCAGTTAGTGTCTTCCAGGTTGGATGATCATGAATGACTTGGGTCTTGGCTAGATCCACATGCACATCATGCTCATCCATGATGTATCCCAAAGAGAATCATTTTCATGTTGAATGAGCACTTCTATAAATTGGAATATAAATTTTATTACTATGCTCTCAACACTTGTTGAGTGTGATTTATATTCTCCTCCCAAGATTGATTGAAGATGGGGATATTATATAGATATATGAACACAAAGGAGGTGGTGATTGGATGCAATATATCATCCATCATATTCATGAAATTGATGTGTCATTAGTCAAGATGGAATGCATGACCATTCACTCAAATGGACCTTCTTTGTAATTGAAGGTTTGTTGGCTCTTTTACCATGCTTGTGTGTGTCCTTCTTGATGTCAAGGGGTTGAATACCCAAGGTTTTTCTATAATTGACCAAAAAAAAAACCAAGGCATTGGCATATCAATCCTCACCCAAATAATAAAGAAGATCTCACCTGAGACACCATGAGAATCACATAGACCATCTAGTCTTGTGTCAGTGATGAAGGGTTAATTACACATGAATCCATCTGGGTTGTAATTCATACAATTCATTGCAAAATACCTAATTAATAATAGTATGTAAAAACAACAAAAGACTTCATTTGATATAACATGATCAACACATCATAATAAAATAATCACTACAACTTTGTTATCTTCAATCAACCATTCATAGACATACATCAAGAAACTCATCAATTGACAACAAAAAAGCCCTGCTCTCTTATACATTTTCCCAATATTACATTACATAGCGCCATGCGCTTTATTTCTAACTCTACAGATCTTACAAACCTAGACTCACAACGAGAGACATTATAAAACATAGGCTCAAAGTGAGATCAAGGATGCAGACAACAACCAACACTGACTAACCAGTAGGATAGCTAACATGACTAACAACAAAAAATTTTATGTCATTGTTTCTCCCTTTTATCTACTTCTTGGCTCTGGTGTTCTGTCACTTTTAGTTCTACACCACTCGCTCCTTGGAATTCCAGTCCCACACACTTTTTTCATCTACATGAATTCCATGCAGCCTCTTTGGAATCATGGAAATCTTAACTACTTTTCTATCTCATCTCCTTACTTCTCCATAATCTCTCATGCTTCCTGAAGTAATCATTCGAGAAGATTTCCTGAAGATTATTTCTTGATTCCGATGTGCATGCGATGTCTTCTTAATTTTTGGCATGCATAAAAAATGCATACCAATGTGCATTGGAATAACTTGAACTAGAACACATTAGTAAAACTTGAACTAGAACATGCACCTCATGTTACCTACTGTGCAACATCTTGAGGGCATGCAAAACTGGAATAGGCACGCACAACTTTGTTTGTGCTTTACCCAAAACTTTGGGTGACAATAAGGTTATCTTCCACATATAAAATTTCTTGAATGGTACTTGATGAAAACCAAATTAGATCATGAAAAAAGTGGTTCCTTTGAGGGGATTGATAATATCATCAATCTGAGGAATTGGATACTAGTTCTTGACTATGATTTTTTTTAGGTTTTGTAATCAATGTAAGTCACCATGTATTATCCTTGTTACAAACCAAAAAAATGGTCACCCACAAGGTGAGGAGATCAGTTGAATGTGGCCCTTTCATATTATATCTTGAATTTGGCATTTGATCTCCTCATTCTCTCAAAGATATCATCTATACACTATTTTTTTAAGTAAAGGAGCATTGATTTTTGAATCAATTGCATTCATTAGTTGATAGTGCAAAGACACCTTTGCAAGTGAAGAAAATATATCGTTATACCATTCCATGACATTTTCCACCTTCTCCTATTGTGAAAAGAGCCTCCTTTTAGAGTCCTTGGTGGTCACGATCATATTCTAGTCACCTTTTGACCAAAGTATGAAGAGGACAAATCTCACTGTTTTAGATATTACCTTCCTATGCTTATTAGTTGTGATGAAAGAGACCGTTATAGTCAAGGATACCTTTGTTACCTTTTAGAGATAACCTTCCAAAGTAAGAGTGATACTATAGGGTGTAGAGTTGTAAATATTATGATGTTTCCACATACATGGTTATCCAAAAAGGAAAACACAAAATTCAAGTGGGGTAACATCACGTAGTACCTCATATTTTAAGGGTTTGATGTCATATTATAGGAAACATTTTTAACTAAAATGAATGTCTTATCCTTGTTTTAGATAACCAATGGTGTATGGCTATGGGTGTAGCATCACCAAGAACTTCAATTTCTTAACAATATTCGATAATATCGACTTCTTGTGGTTATTACTGTCAACTATGAAATGTAGTGGAGTCTCATTGACCCACATATATGAGTGGAAGA
>ML780141.1:865431-930460 GCA_009831015.1 Picea engelmannii | reverse complement strand
TAGGATGATAACATAAACTAAGACATTTAACTCCAAAATTCTGGACTTCAAGCCATCGTTTTATGATAGATCACTTCATACATGAAATTCAAACCTGCAAAAAAAACATAGTTCAAAAATTAAAAATTTACAATTCAAACATGTGAAATAATACATAATTAAAAAATTGTGATTAAAACAAAATTGGCATACATACCAAAAGAGTTAAGTTTCATCCTCCAACATACTTTTTCCCACAAAATATATTGTAAACATATTTTCCACCAAATATAATTTAGACATCTATAAAAATAAAAAACATAATAAAAAAACAAATAACACATATTAGCATATATACTGTAACTAAATATTAAATAAACAATAAGAAATAATAACATAACCAATCACAGTTAAACAAATTTAAGATCCAGTTACTCTCCAATTAAGAGTACATGATTTAAACAATTTGTAAATCTTATCTAAAATTTTAAAAAAATATAGAGAGAAAAATTATGTTCTTGGTAAAAAAAATTTGAATTAGAGTTAGATAATAATATGAAAATAAATATAGAACTGTGTATGAAGAAAGATCACAAATCTCTATATTAAGTCATTCTTCCAATGAAATATTTATCTCCTTGTGGATAAAGTCTCAAATCCTTCAAGTGAAATTATCCTTGTGGATAAGGTCCCAAATCCTTCAGGTGAAATTCTCCTTGTGGATAAGGTCTCAAATCCTTCAGGTGAAATTTTCATCTCAGGTGATGTTATTGTGTTCTTGGTAAAACAAATTGTGAGTTAGAGTTAGATAATAATCTGAAAATAAATATAGAACTGTGTATGAAGAAAATTTACAAATCTCCATATTAAGACATTCTTCCAATGAAATACTTATCTCCTTGTGGATAAAGTCCAAAATCCTTCAGGTGAAATTCTTCTTGTGGATAAAGTCTCAAATCCTTCAGAAATTCTCATCCCAGGTGATGTTATTTGATCATATTTACACAACAATAAAATACTAATCTCCTCAGTAGTTAAATACTTCTTTCTTCTTTTGCAATGGTCATATAATCAAATTCCACGATTCCCTTTCAAACTAAAGGACTCATAAATCTCTATATTAAGCCATTCTTCTAAAAAACTACTTATATCTAAAAAAGTTCAGAAATCTCCATTTTAAAAACCATTCTTCCAGAACATACTTATCTCCTCTTTCTTCGGTGGAATAGATGTTCTCATATAATCTTGCATGTACATGAAGAAAACAAAAATCTGCACATGTATATTAAGTCATTCTTCAAAAACCATTTAAATGAGATGTATTCATATTAGATATAATGAAATGTTCTTTCAAATTATGTGTGAGTTAGCTCATATATACAATATGTGTGAGTTTATTTGTAAATCTAATTGAATGTTGGTTTTTGTGATTAGTAACCAAATTAGTTATGAGTTTGACAATACCTTGGAAAGAAGGAATTCACTTCCTTGTATGTAGAAAACACAAATTTATCCATACTACGTCATTCTTGGACAAGAAAGAAAGGAATGCAATCGAGGAAAATTTAGAAACTTTCTCTTTTCTGATGTGGGATAGAGTCTATTATCAAATATTCAAATGTTCAATTTTAAAATTAGGTCTTCATCATGATATAACCTTAAATAAGTTTGAATTTACATCATTTAATACAACGATAAACTTATCTAAGGGTTCTATATATTTCAAAATAATTGATCAAAAAGTTGAATAGGAAAAACTAAACTAAAAATTTGATAAAAGTCAAGAACATACATTTATGAATCATTATGAATGGACACATCCTTCCCAAATTTGAGTGCTTCCTCCGCTTCCTCCTCAATCTCAATATCCCTCCCAAGCACACTCTCGGGTACTCTTTTCTCCACATTAGCCTAGATAACACATTTCAAATTTGAAAATTTGAAAAATTACATTTAAATAATTATAACACATTAAATTTAAATGATTTTAAGACATTAAATGACACATGTGAACTCCCACCCTCTTCAAACTCTCCCAATGAGAATTGAGACAAGTCTGCCCAAGTAGTAGGAGATGGAATAGGGATCTGTGAACAACACAACTAAGAACTAAATCTAGGATTCAATGTGTTCACAATTACACAAAATTATAAATGTTGTTGATCTATTATTCAAATGAGTGGATATTGAACAACTATTAGAAAAAACATACCTGATTCAACCCATCCAAATTTAAACTTGTCGAATCAAGTCCTCTACCTACTGGAGATTCATTTAACATATCTCTAAACTACAATTAATGACAATAACAACTCGATTATTTCTATAGATACAATGGTATCTAAAACTAGAATTAGAAGTAAACTATCTTAAAATGCATAAACAAATTCCTAACTAGAACACATACCAATCCACGGTTTAGGTCATCATTATGAATAACCTTCTTCCAACCATACTGACAAAATTTTTCATACTCCAAAACATATTCTGCTGACTTTGTATCTAACTCCATATCTGTTTTATAAACAAATGTGGTCCGAGAATTGGCTTCCGCTCACTAACGGTTCATGCCAACATCAACACCATAAAAATGAGCTTCCAAATTTTCCCCAATTACATTCATGACCTCTTTGCCAACCTATGATGTAGCTTGCAACTCTGAAAGTGAAGCAAATTCCCCTGTTGGGTGAGGTACTAAAGGTTGTGGAGGCCTCGACAATGCCACACTTCGATATGCCCCTTTGCGATCATATGTACGTCATTTACCAGTCCCATAATATTTGGACAGTAGACTAGTATAATTAGGGTGCATGTGAAAGAAAAACTCCGCAAAAAAGTGTCTTTCAAAATAGTGTGGAACCTCATCATTCCATGGTAATTTCACTTATGTCGCCAAAAATATGTTATACAGATGTCCTGCAATGTCAGGGTGCTTAAAATATTTCACCTTCAACATCTTTCACTTTGGACCCTCTTTGAAATTGAACATCAAAATGACGTCTTCTTTTGAAACTCTATTTTTTGTTGCCTCCCATTTATTAGGGCCCATCACCTTTGACTTTCACTGCCTCATTAGACCGACAAAACTGTCAGTGGTTGGCCCCATCTTCTGATATGCGTTCATAAAGTTTTCCAATGAATGCAAAACAATTTGCAAGCTTTGTTTACTCTCCTGGGGAAGTTCCAAGACCACCAAATCATTTTTCAAACTCTTTTTAACACCCGAGCATCGCTCAAGCGTCATTGCTTCAATATTCCCTTCCCAGGGAAGTTCATCACCAACATTTGAAGGATAGGTGGACGTAGGCATGTAATCTTTTGTTTCTTGATAACGTGGCCTCCTAAATCCACCTTCACCCTATACATCGACATTTGAATCTTTGTGACAAACAATCTCTCTTTCATTGTTGTCCCTTGCTCTACACTAATTGTCTACACACACATTTGAAAGTAATTTCAAGATTTAACCTCACATAAATTTAAATACAAAAAAATACAACAAAAATAAAGAAAAACAAAGAAAATTACCATAAATATTCTCTTGTCCAGGGGTATTCCCTACATTCTCAGGTGTAGGAGTATCAATGCACAACCTATCTAAGAAGGTTGCATCCATAGCACTTGCTTGAGCAGGTTCTGCAGTTTATCTATTCACAGACTCGTTTGAA
Organism: Picea engelmannii; assembly: GCA_009831015.1. Classification (NCBI taxonomy): domain Eukaryota; kingdom Viridiplantae; phylum Streptophyta; class Pinopsida; order Pinales; family Pinaceae; genus Picea; species Picea engelmannii. The sequence continues at coordinate 926,813 of ML780141.1, read as the reverse complement.
AATATCCTCTGACGAGATTGTTGTTGGTCACTCGGAGTCTGTCGAAGAAAGATTTCTTGTTCTTCCTTCTTGGGATAACCTAGAGAGTTTGCGAGGAAGGTTTGGAGAATCCCGTGTCGACATCTCTCCTCAATATCTATCCACAATGCAGAGTTTATCAATAAAAATGCAAAGATGTACCCAAGTTCAAGAAATTAAAAATGCAGAGAGAAATTGAAGTTTTAATCAATTAAGCTACAAATGTACTTATTCATAAGAAGACACAAAGACTAAACATTTAGCCATGAATCAATCAACTCAAAGATAAGTAAGGGATAGACATCAGGTAAAATTATTATCCTTCACTCATCATCCATGCACATAAAAGCAGGTCATTTGAATTTATAGGTCTTTAAAAACTGAAGTGACGACCGTCAATTCGACTCCTGGCCGACTGCTCAGGCACAGACTGATGACTAAAGGGATAAGGGAAAAAATATAAAATCACAATATTTTCATAATAATCAATAAAACCCACACATAGAAGTCATTGAAATCAAAATTTGGGTTCCCCAAGGGAAATCAATTCAAAAAACAACAAGCAAGGGGATTCATTAAAAGTTTCCTATGGTTGGATCCACTAAACAAATGTATTAAAAATTTCTTTAAGATTCCTTAAAAAATACCTATGGTTGGATCCACAAAGACCACATATAATGCAATGCATTAAAATACCCAAAACAAAGAGTTTAATCTTCATAACCTCACACACCCACTAATAACATAAGAAATCTTTAGTAGGTGGTGCACAGCAACTTGTTATGCCTTTAATCTTGGCACATAAGAAATCTTGCTTTACTAAGTGGTGCACTCTTATAGGATAACAGATTGGCTAATGTTATATTATATAACATATGAACTGTGAAAATGTTATATAATATAGTTGGATCACTTGAGAGATTTAAGGACAAATTGTTGGATAGTTGTGGATATGATTGAACTAAATACATAACTGTGAAATACTTTATAGTCACCTCAAGTTATATAAAGGGACCTAACTCAATAACATGCACACATTCTTTAAACATGGTTCAATCCACTAAGACCACATATATATTCCTTATAACATTTCTTTAAGATTCATTAAAAGTTCCCTATCGTTAGATCCACCAAAAAAATGTATTAGAACATTTCTTTAAGATTCATTAAAAATTCCCTATGGTTGGATCCACAAAGACCATGTATAATGAAATGCATTAGAATCCCCAAAACAGAGAGTTTAATCTTCATAACCTCACACACCCACTAATAACATAAGAAATCTTTAGTAAGTGGTGCACAACAACTTGTTATGCCTTTAATCTTGGCACATAAGAAATCTTGCTTTACTAAGTGGGGCACTCTTATATTATCACAGATTGAATAATGTTATAATATATAACATATGAACTGTGCAAATGTTATATTATATAGTTGGATCACTTGAGAGATTTAAGGACAAATTGTTGGATAGTTGTGGATGTTGTTGAACTAAATACATAACTGTGAAATACTTTATGGTCACCTAAAGTTATATAAAGGGACATATTTGTACTATAAACTAAGGGATTTCTACATTGAGTGGATAACTACCCAAAATTAACTCAATAACATGTGCATATTCTTTGAGCATGGTTCAATCCACTAACACCACATATATATTCCTTATAACATTTCTTTAAGAGTCATTAAAAGTTCCCTATGGTTGGATCGACTAAAAAAATGTATTAGAACATTTCTTTAAGATTCCTTAAAAATTACCTGTGGTTGGATCCACAAAGACCACATATAATGCAATGCATTAGAATCCCCAAAACAAAGAGTTTAATCTTCATAACATCACACACCCACTAATAACATAAGAAATCTTTAGTAAGTGGTGCACAACAACTTGTTATGCCTTTAATCTTGGCACATAATAAATCTTGCTTTACTAAGTGGTGCACTCTTATCTGATCACAGATTGGATAATGTTATATTATATAGCATATGAACTGTGCAAATGATATATTATATAGCTGGAATACTTGAGAGATTGAAGGACAAATTGTTGGATAGTTTTGGATATGGTTGAACTAAATACATAATTGTGAAATACTTTATGGTCACCTAAAGTTATATAAAGGGACCTAATTGTACTATAAAATGAGGGATTTCTACATTGAGTGGATAACTACCCAAAATTAACTCAATAACATGTGCATATTCTTTGAACATGGTTCAATCCACTAAGACCACATATATATTCCTTATAAAGTTTCTTTAAGATTCATTAAAAGTTCCCTATGGTTGGATCCACTAAAAAAATGTATTAGAACAGTTCTTTAAGATTCCTTAAAAAATCCCTATGGTTGTATCCACAAAGACCACATATAATGCAATGCATTAGAATCCCCAAAACAAAGAGTTTAATCTTCATAACCTCACACACCCACTAATAACATAAGAAATATTTAGTAAGTGGTGCACACCAACTTGTTATGCTTTTAATCTTGGCACATAAGAAATCTTTCTTTACTAAGTAGTGCACTCTTATCTAATTAAAAATTGGATAATGTTATATTATATAGCATATTAACTGTGAAAATGTTATATTATATAGTTGGATCACTTGATAGATTTAAGGACAAATTGTTGGATAGTTGTGGATACAATTGAACTAAATACATAACTGCGAAATACTTTATGGTCACCTAAAGTTATATAAAGGGACCTAATTGTACTATAAACTAAGGGATTTCTACATTGAGTGGATAACTACCCAAAATTAACTCAATAGCATGTGCATATTCTTTGAACATGGTTCAATCCACTAAGACCAAATATATATTCCTTATAACATTTCTTTAGGATTCATTAAAACACCACATATAGTGGAATGCATTAGAATCCCCAAAACAAAGAGTTTAATCTTCATAACCTCACACACCCACTAATAACATCAACATGGGATGGGTATGAGGGTTGTTCATATTCCTAATATAAATTTCGATGAGGTGGAGCAAATGTAATATTTGTGAGGCTTAGTTGGAGGTAGAAATCTAGATAAAATATAGTCATATAAGGTGGAAATTCACGTTGATTGAGAGTAATCATGACAATAATTTCAAATGTAAGTGCATCATAACCTATTGTAAACATAGTAATGTTAATTTGAATGGGATATATATTAAAAGAAGATGATTTTGAGTGATTCTTAATTGTCACAAAATTTATGCTAGCAATGAAGCCTATTTCTACAAATAGTAAGGTGAGTTTTAATGACGTATATATTTTGAAGAAGATGCAATTGAGTGAGTCTTAATTGTCACAAAATTAATGGTTCTAAAGATGATGCAGGAGCATCGCCAACGTCAAGCAAGCGTGGGGCAAGCGCAACACATTTTGAGCACATGATAAATTGTTTAAAACTTTTGAAGATTGGATGCGCCAAACTTAAATGTGATAGTTAAGGAGAGGCGTACTTATATATTGTAAAGGACCTTGAGCGATCCACTCTCGTCCATAGTAGGTAGAAAGCATTTATGTTAGTAGGTATCTTTGAATTCTCTGATGTGATAGTTTTAGGAGTGGAGGGAAAACGGATATAGACACCCTCATTGTGTAATTGTAACATAGAAGGAGGAATCATCAGAAGAGAACATAGAAGAGAAGCAGAGAGCTGTGTAACATACTCCATGTACATAAGTTATGAATTAATACAAAGAAACTATGATTCAGACTCATGGTGTTCATATCTTCTCTGTGTATGCATCTTTGAATGTTATGCTCATGAATGTTTTACTCTTTCTTTCATGCAATTGCTTTTATGCTATGTATAAATGATTTCTTGTTGAATGTTTGAAATCTGAGAGGAAAGGGAAGTGAAATGAGTTTCAATTGTTTCTCTATCTGAGAAAGAGTTCCTACAAGGAGTGCAGTTGAATTGTCCACAAGGAGTACATTGACAAAAGGTTCAAAGGTTCGTCTTTGAAAGCTCAGGAGAGATAGCGTTTGTTCTCATATTCACACAGAGGTGCAGTCAGGTACAGGAGTCGTGCAAGGTGTGCATAGACCAAGATTAAATACAGGGGTTGAAACCTGAGAATCTATCGAGAGACTGTTGTTGCAGAGCATGCGCAAGGTCGAAGAGCATTCAACACTTCAAGTGTTTGGAGGTTGCCGCAAGGAGTACGTGCAAGGGTCTTCTTTAAGGCTCGAAGTCATAAGAAAGCTCTGGAAGGATAAATCCTTTGGAACTATTGAGGGAATTGGAGTTTTGTGTCGCAAGTGGATAAATCTGAGGGGAGAAACCTTGGTTCACTTTGCAAGAATCATTAGGGGGGAAGAAACAGACGGTCAGAATTCTCTGAAGAGAATTAGTGAAATCCCGTTAGCCGTCTGATCTGACAAAGAAGCGAGGAGGTTACGGCTGTGTCCGGAGTTCAAGATTAGGAGATCGTGAGCCGTTGGATCTTCACATAGATACCCGTCAGCCGTCTAATATGACAGGAGTTGCACAGGGTTTAAACCCTCTCAAGCCGAGTGAAAGTCCCGGAAGGTATCGGGATATCAAGGCATCGGAGTTCGAGATATCAGAAATCCCGTGGACAAGAGATCAGGTAAATCCATTGTGAAAACCCCAAAACACTTCAGAGTCGTCCATCTGTTGGGATAGGTGGCATGAATTGAGGAACATCGACATATCGGGAGTCTTGAGACCAAGAGTCCGAGACCTTTTGAGCCCCGAAATAGAGAAAGGATCACAGCCATGGATCTCAGGAAGGACACGTGTCGTGTGATCATCCAAATCGGAGATTCGGTCATCGAGACTCACATAAGTGAGCGTTTTGTCTTTGTAGTTGACGAAGTCTGAGGCTTGATCTGAACCGTCCATCCATCTGGGATGCATGTCGGAAAACCCGAAGAAGTTGAGGTTCGACGTTTCGTGGATCTTGAAGATAGGAAACACTTGCATTTCGGAATTGCGAAGTCCGGAATCTTGATGAGGAGGAAAGCTCTGTTATGGGGCCTAGCTGACATCATCTCGTCATAACGGGGAATCGGGAAATTTCCACGGTGACAACCCCGAAGTAGATGAGGACCGTCCATCTTTGATAATGCGTGGCAACAATCGCGACCTTCGGGAAAAGTCCCGAAAGAAAAGTCATATCAGGAAATCGGGATTCGAGAGATCGGAAATTTGAAGACAAATGCATTTCGGCATTTGAAACCACGAAATCCTGAGGGATATTTGGAGCCATTGGTTTAGTAAATGATCACGACTGTTGATTGTGTTTACGGCGAAAGAGGTTCCTAGTGATGTCATATCGGGATTCGGAGAATTGGGGATCTAGAGGACAAGAGGTCACATACATTTCGACATCAGAAACCCCAAAATCCTGAAAGGCGGTAGGACTGCGGTCATATAAAAGGAGATCATGTGGACCACAAGTCTATCCCAGAGGGCTAACTGAAGTCAGAGCATATCGGGATAGTGGAGATCGGGAAATCGGGAAACAAAAAGTCATGACATCGGGATTTTGAAACCCCGAAACCCAGTTTTCTATTTTTCTTGTCGAGAAGAGAAAAATGATCGGGCCTAGAGGCTGCGAGCAGAAGAAAAGACCTATGGGTCAATTTTAAAGGAGATTCCAGTGGAGAATCAAAGGATACACTCCGGCTCGAGGCTAAAATTAGAACGATCCTTAAAGACCGGGAGGTCAACACAGAGGCCTTTGCCGAGGCAGAGGGTGCGTCTGCGCTAGGTTTGGTATCAGAGCTCAGAAAGGATTCCTTGCTTTCTGTAGTAAGGAAAAGGAAAATTTCACCATGACGCCTAGAATAAGAGACATGCAAACACCTGATCCGCCAGAGGAAAGGGAAATACCAAGAAGAAGAGGTAGGCAGATGCCTGACCCTTCCATGGCAAGAGAGATGCGTGATTTACGTGCCAGACTTGAGGACATGGAGACAACACAGAGATGCACAGTTGGTATTGGGGATCTTAGTGATTCTGAAAGTGAAAATGAAGTTGAAGATGAAGAAGAAGAAGTTGCAGCAGAAGATGTCGCCAATGAACGCTTGATAAGAGTTGTTGCAAGAATGGGTGCAAGAGCGAAAATGGACATCCTAGTTTATGAAGGAAACCTGGATGCTAAAGAGCTTCTAGACTGGATTAGAGCCCTGGACACATACTTTGACTATGAAGATGTCAAGGAAGACAAGAAGGTCAAGCACACTGTCACAAGATTAAAGGGACATGTAACATTGTGGTGGGATGAACTAAAAGCTGACGCTGCAAGGGAAAGCATAAAATCAAGAGTTGGGATAGGATGATTGCAAAGATGAAGGTAAAAATCATCCCCAGAGATTACCATATTACTCTATTCAGGAGGATGCAGAACCTGAGATAGAAGCTGATGACAGTGAAAGAATACACTGAAGAATTCTACAGGCTGAACATCAGGGTAGGTCATCGGGAAAGAGATGATGAAAAGGTTGCCAGATACATGAATGGCCTGAGGTATGACATTCAGGATGAGATGAGCATGGTAACCATCTGAATGGTGGAAGATGCTTATTAGATGGCTCTCAAGGTTGAAGAGAAGCTGAGCCGAAAGCAGGGCCAAAGAGGTTGAGGCAGAAGTCAAGCCAGGGGAAAATCAGTTGTCCAAGATAAAAATCAGAAGCCCAAGGAGGACTAGAAGAAACCTTAGACTCAAATTGAGGGAGGTGGAAGCTCACAGTGAGGGCGATATGCTGAACAGAGAGGACAACATATTGAGCAGAGAGGAGATTATGCTGATAATAATACTTTTCCTTGTGCTAGAGGTAGAGGAAGAGGAAGAGGTGGAGTGATAAAATGCTTCATGTGTGGAAAGAGTGGACACAAATCTTATGAATTTCTAGATAAAAAGAAAGAGGGTGGAGAGACTCACATCGTCGAGGCACAAAGGCGAGATGTTGAGGCAGAAGATGCTGAAGGCGGAAGATCACTGATGATGTGAAAAGTTCTCTTAACACCAGAAAAGGAGGTGGAGAGTTCAGTCCAAAGAAACAGACTTTTTCAGACTGCTTGCAAAACCAAGGATAGGGTATGCAAGGTCATTGTGGACAGTGGTAGCACGGATAATCTCGTTTCGATAGAGATGGTAGAAAAGCTGGAGTTGGAGACGAGTGAACATACGATTCCATATAGAGTTTCATGGCTACAAAAGGGACATCAGGTAAATGTCACTAAACAATGTTTAGTTGAATTTAAGATAGGAGGATATAATGATAAAATACTCTGTGATGTTATTCCTATGGATGTTTGTCATTTATTGTTGGGTAGACCATGGAAATATGACAGAAATGTGATTCATGATGGGAAGATGAACACATATACCCTGGAAAAGAATGGGAGAACTCATATGTTGCTTCCAATCAAAGATAAGGAAGTGAAACCTGAAGTAAGTAACACTATACTTCTCATGAGTGGGAAGGAACTCCTTACCGAGGTCAAGAAGAAGGAGGAACCACAGTTCATTGTGGTCAAGAAATCGATAATTATTTTGACCAGCACAAGAGTGGATGATTTACCATAAGAGGTTCAGGAACTATTGGAAGAGTTCGCTGACATAATAGTGGATGAACTACCTCGTTTGTTGCCACCAATAAGAAGTGTGAGTCACCATATTGATCTCATACCTGGAGCCAGTTTTCCAAATAAATCCGCGTACAGACTAACACCGCAAGAGAATGAAGAGGTCAAAAGACAGGTCCAGGAATTGTTGGACAAAGGGTTGGTTAGAGAAAGCTTGAGCCCATGTGCTATTCCGACAGTACTCAGTCCAAAGAAAGATGGAGGCTGGAGAATGTGTACTGATTCAAGAGCCATTAACAAGATAACCATCAGGTATAGATTTCCATTGCCAAGGATGGATGATTTGATGGATTTCTTAAGTGGAGAAAAGTATTTTTCAAAGATTGATCTGAAAAGTGGTTATCACCAGATTCGCATGAGAGAACGTGATGAGTGGAAAACAACCTTCAAGACTAACGAAGGGTTGTATGAATGGCTTATTATGTCGTTTGGCTTAACAAATGAACCAAGTACCTTTATGAGGTTGATGAATGAAGTCCTGAAATAATTCATCGGGAAATTTGTCATTGTGTATCTGGATGACATACTGATTTTTAGTAAGACAAAGGCAAAGCATCTGAAACACTTAGCTACAGTGATGTAGAAATTACAGCAGGAGAAGTTGTTGATAAACATGAAGAAATCCTCATTCATGAAGACAAAACTCATCTATTTGGGCTTTGTTATTTCTGCAGACAAATTGAGGATGGATCCAGATAAGGTGGAAGTGATCAAGAATTGGCCATCACCGAAGAACATATTTGAGATGAGAAGTTTTCACGGATTGACTAGTTTCTACTGGAAGTTCATCAGGAATTTCAGTGGAATTAGCGCAGTGATGATGGATAGAGTGAAGAAAAGACACAAATCTTTTCACTGGACATAAGAGGCTGAGAAGAGTTTTAATCTGTTAAAGAGGAAGATTACGGAACAACCAATTTTGGTGTTGTCGGATTTCCAAAAGACATTCCAAGTGAAATGTGATGCAAGTGGATTTGCAATAGGGGCAATCTTGAGTCAAGAGGACAGGCCGATAGCATATTTCAGCGAGAAGTTGAATGAAGCGAAGGTGAAGTACTCCACATATGACAAGGAGTTTTATGCTATCATCCAAGCGTTGAAGAAATGGAGGCATTAATTGATTCCCAAAGAGTTTGTCTTATACAGTGACAATCATGCACTACAGTTTGTGACTCAATAGGAAAAGTTGAATTAGAGACATGTTAAATGGGTTGAATATATGCAAAATTTCACTTTTGTGATTAAACATATTTCTGGAACTGCTAACAAAGTTGTTGATTCTTTGAGCAGGAGGTGTTTGCTATTGCAGGAGTTCAAGGTCACAACACTGGGTTTTGATGACTTCAGGGACATGTACAGAGATGATCCAGATTTTAAGGAGGCATATGAAGAAACTAAGAATCCAATTCTCAGAGATAGAAGCCAATGGATAGAATACATGATCTAGGAAGGATTACTATTTAAGGGTAATCAACTTTGTATTCCAAAATGCTCCATGAGGAATAATTTGCTAAAGGAGAAACACAGTGGAGGATTGGCAGGACACTTTGATCACGACAAAACGTTCACAAAGATGAATGATTCATATTTTTGGCCAGGAATGCGAGAAGATGTCAAGAGATTCGTGGACAGATGCAGAATTTTCCATCATTCGAAGGGAAAGAGACATAATGCAGGATTTTATCAACCATTGCCCATACCTGAGAGGCCGTGAGATGCAATCAACATGGATTTTATATTGGGTTTGCCAAGAACATAAAGAGGATTTGACTCAATCTTTGTGGTGGTGGATAGATTTTCCAAAATGGCACACTTCATTCCATGTCAGAAAACCAGTGATGCAACTCACATTGCAAATATTTTTTTCAAAGAAGTCATTTGACTTCACGGCTTACCAAGGAGCATAGTTTCAGATCGAGACACTAAGTTCGTGGGACACTTCTGGAGAACCTTATGTAAGAAGCTGGGAACTAACTTGTCATTTAGTTCACCTTATCATCCTCAGACAGATGGACAGACAGAAGTCGTAAACAGGAGTCTGGGAGACTTACTGAGGAGACTGGTGACAGAACACCACAGTCAGTGGGACAACATATTACCACAAGTGGAGTTTTCTTATAATGATTCAATCAACATAAGTACAGGGCAGAGTCCATTTCATATTGTCTATGGCATGCAACCGAGGGGAATTTCTGAATTGAGATATTCAGAACAGAATGCGACTAGGAGTGCTAGTGCAGAAGATTTTGCAGAAGCGATGAAGGAACTTCAAGGCCAGGTGAAGGAGCGTTTACAGAGTTCAAGCCAGGAATATAAGCGTAGAGCAGATCAACAAAAGAGACAACTTCAATTTGAAGTTGGTGATTTGATTCTGGCACATTTGAGAAAGGAAAGGTTCCCGAAGGGAACATATAATAAGCTGAAGATGAAGAAAATTGGACCATGTAGGGTCTTGTAGAAATTTGGGGCAAATGCTTATGAAATTGAATTACCCAATGGGATCAGAATTTCTCCGATATTCAATGTCTCAGATTTGTACCCATATAAAGCTGAGGAAGTAGGAACAAACGATGAATAGTTAGAGGTTCAGTGGAAAAAGCATATGCCAATTGCAGAGACACCGTATATATAAAACATACTAGACAAATGAATTGGCAAGGAGACCAGAAGAAAACAATACTTTGAAAACTTCGTCAAATGGAAAAGAAATCCAGTTGAAGATGCCATATGGGAGAATGAAGCAACGATTCAGAAGCATGGACAGACCATGTAAGAGCTCATGGACAGGAGCCCATGAAATTTTTCAAACGAGGGAGTATGATGCAAGAGCATCGCCAACGTCAAGAGAGTGTGGGGCAAGCACAACACATTTTGAGCACATGGTAAATTGTTTAAAACTTTTGAATATTGGGTGCGCCAAACTTAAATGTGATAGTTAAGGAGAGGCGTACTTATATATTGTAAAGGACCTTGAGCGATCCGCTCTCGTCCATAGTAGGTAGAAATAATTTATGTTAGTAGGTAGCTTTGAATTCTATGATGCGATAGTTTTAGGAGTGGAGGGAAAATGGATATAGACACCCTCATTGTGTAATTGTAACATAGAAGGAGGAAGCATCAGAATAGAGCATAGAAGAGAAGCAGAGAGTTGTGTAGTAGACTCCATGTATAGAAGTTCTGAATTAATACAAAGAAGCTGTGATTCAGACTCATGGTGTTCATATCTTCTCTGTGTATGCATCTTTGAATGTTATGCTCGTGAATGTTTTACTCTTTCTGTCATGTAATTGCTTTTATGCTATGTATAAATGATTTCTTGTTGAATGTTTGAAATCTAAGAGGAAAGGGAAGTGAAATGAGTTTCAATTGTTTCTCTGTCTGAGCAAGAGTTCCTGCAAGGAGTGCAGTTGAATTGTCCACAAAGAGTGCATTGACAAAAGGTTCAGAGGTTCGTCTCTGAAAGCTCAAGAGAGATAGCATTTGTTCTCATATTCACACAGAGGTGTAGTCAGGTACAGGAGTCGTGCAAGGTGTGCATAGACCAAGCTTAAATCCAGGGGTTGAAACCTGAGAAGCTATCGAGAGATCGTTGTTGCAGAGCATGCGCAAGGTTGAAGAGCATTCAACACTTCAAGTGTTTGGAGGTTGCCACAAGGAGTGCGTGCAAGGGTCTTCTTTAAGGCTCGAAGTCGTAAGAAAGATCAGGAAGGATAAAGCCTTTGGAACTATTGAGGGCATTGGAGTTTTGTGTCGCAAGTGGATAAATCCAAGGGGAGAAACCTTGGTTCACTTTGCAGGAGTCATCAGGGGGGAAGAAACAGATGGTCAAAATTCTCTGAAGAGAATTAGCGAAATCCCGCCAGCCGTCCGATCTGACAAAGAAGCGAGGAGGTTACGGCTGCGTCCGGAGTTCAAGATCAGGAGATCGTGAGCCGTTGGATCTTCACATAGATACCCGTCAGCCATCTGATCTGACAGGAGTTGCACAGTGTTTAAACCCTCTCAAGCCGAGTGAAAGTCCCAGAAGGTATCGGGATATCGAGGCGTTGGAGTTCAGGATATCGAAAATCCCGTGGACAAGAGGTCGGGTAAATCCATCGTGAAAACCTCGAAAAAATTCATAGTCGTCCATCTGTTGGGACAGGTGGCAGGAATCGAGAACCATCGACATATCAGGAGTCTTGAGACCAAGAGTCCGAGACCTTTTGAGCCCCGAAACAACGAAAGGATCATAGCTGTGGATCTTAGGAAGGACACGTGTCGTGTGATCATCCAAATCGGAGATTCGATCATCGGGACTCACATAAGTGAGCATTTTGGATTTGCAATTGACGAAGTCCAAGGCTTGATCTAAACCGTCCATCCATCTGGGACGCGTGTCGGAAAACCCGAAGAATTCGGGGTTCGGCGTTTCGCGGATCTTGAAGATAGGAAACACTTGCATTTCAGAATTGCGAAGTCTGGAATCCCGATGAGGAGGAAAGCTCCATTATGGGGCCCAGCTGACGTCATCTCATCATAATGGGGAATCGGGAAATTTCCACGATGAGAACCCTAAAGCAGACAAGGACCGTCCATCTTTGAGAACGCGTGGCAACGATCGCAACCTTCGGGAAAAATCCCGAAAGAAAATTCATATCGGGAAATCGGGATTCGAGAGATCGAAAATTTGAAGACAAATGCATTTCAACATTTGAAACCATGAAGTCCCAAGGGAGATTTGGAGCCGTTGGTTTAGTAAACTATCACAGTCGTTGATTTTGTTTACGGTGGAAGAGGTTCCTAGTGATGTCATATCGGGATTCGTAGAATCGGGGATCCAGAGGACAAGAGTCACATACATTTCGACATCAGAAACCCCAAAATCCCGAAAGGCGGTAGGACCGTGGTCATATAAAAGGAGGTCGTGTGGACCACGAGTCTAGCCCAGAGGGATAACTGAAGTCAGAGCATATTAGGATAGCGGAGATCGGGAAATCGGAAAACAAAAGGTCATGACATCGGGATTTTGAAACCCCAAAACCCGATTTTCTATTTTTCTTGTCGAGAAGAGAACAGTGATCGGGCCTAGAGGCTGTGAGCAGCAGAAAAGACCTGTGGGTCAATTTTAAAGGAGATTCCAGTGGAGAATCAAAGGAGCCACTCTGACTCGAGGCTAAAATTAGAACGATCCTTAAAGACCGGGAGGTCAACGCAGAGGCCTTTGTCGAGGCAGAGGGTGCGTCTGCACCAAAAGAGTAATGTCTATAGATATCCACACTCCCCTCGCGCTGTGGAAGGGTCATGCTATCCACACTCCCCTAGATGTGTGATGACTAATACTAGTTATCTACTAGAGATATTAGATCAAATGGTTTGAAGATTTTACATTTGGATTATATCTAGAGTTAGTTCAATATAGTCAAAACTACAACATATTTCAACAAAGGAAGGGATGGGAGATGTGAGATGGAATTAAGGGTTTAAAGGGAGTCCGATGATTCTAAGTCAATTGAGGATCACATTTGGGATTCGATATGTCATTCCTTGTTTCTTCACATAGTTCCTACCATGTTTAAATTATAATAATTCAATTTTAAAGATGGATGAATGTTGAATTAATATTATTTCTTTAATGAGGATTATTTGAAGTTTGATTTAATTTATTTATTTGTATGCATGATTAGTTGTTAACATTTTAAAAATTACATTAGGAACATCGCTTGTTATTATCGTTTACATGTGGGATATGTGTATGCTAGCTATGCCTAAATATCCAACACACATACAATATTATGGTTCAATAAACACAATAGTTACTAATGTCTTAGGTTATTAATGAACTAATTAATAAGTTGTCAATTTGAAGTTATATTATATGAATATAAATATCGTCAATAAGATAATAATTAGTTCCCATCTATAAATATTATATGAAATTATAATAAATGAGTATAATAATTAGTTCCCCTCTAAAACTCTTTTATTTATATATTAGACTTTATTATCCAAAATGAACTATTCGTTATAATTATTTCTTTAGTCAAAGGGTCACTACAATTGGAATAGACCACCAAAGTGGGAGATTGGTTCCTTTTTGAGGAGTTTACAATGATAAGAGTCTATGGTTTGGAAGAGAAGCCATATCAAAAGTGAGTGTTGAATTTTTGGTAGAGAAGCCATATCAAAAGACTGAAAAAGGTGAAATTCATTCAGTTACTGACTAAAAAGCCAAGCATATTAAATTAAATATTGATCAGATGATTTTCAAGGAAAAACAAAATCTACACAAGTAGGCGCAAAGACTAAACATTCATCCATGAATCAATCAACTCAGAGATAAATAAGGGATATACAACAGAGAAAATTCTTATCCTTCACTCATCATCCATGCACAAAAAAGCAGGGCATTTGAATCTATAGGTATTTAAACTCCGAAGTGATGACCGTCGATTCGGCTCTTGGCCGACTGCTCAGGCATAGACTAATGACTAAAGGGATAAGGGACGAAAGATAAAAAAAAAATATTTTCATAATAATCAATAAAACCCACATAGAGAAGTCATTGAAATCAAAAGTTTGGTTCGCCAAGGGACTGTCATTCAACTCAGAGGTTTATCATTCACAATGCAAAGTCTATGAATAAAAATGCAGAGATGTACCCAAGTTCAAGAAATTAAAAACACAGAGACAAATCAAAGTTTTAATCAATCAAGCCACAGAGGTACTCGCTCATAAGAAGGCGCAAATACTAGACATTTAGCCATGAATCAATCAACTCAAATATAAGTAAGGGGTCCATAGACAACATGGCAAATTCTTATCCTTCACTCATCATCCATGCACATAAAAGAAGGGCATTTGAATCGATAGGTCTTTAAACACCAAAGTGACGACTGTCGATTCGAATCCTAGCTGACTGCTCACGCACAAACTGATGACTAAAGGGATAAGTGACAGAAGATAAAACCACAATCTTTTCATAATAATCAATAAAACCCACACATAGAAGTCATTGAAATCAGAAGTTGGGTTCGCCAAGGGAAATCAATTCAAAACAACAACGATGGGATGGTAGATGTGAGATGGAATTAAAGGTTTAAAAGGACCTGGGTGATTCCAAGTCAATTGAGGATCACATTTGGGATTCAATATGTGACTCCTTGTTTCCTCACATAGTTCCTACCATGTTTAAATTATAATAATTCAATTTTAAAGATGGATGAATGTTGAATTATTACTCTTTCTTTAATGAGGATTATTCTAAGTTTGTTTTACTTTATTTATTTGTATGCATGATTAGTTATGAACATTTTAAAAATATGCATTAGGAACATCACTTGTTATTATCGTCTACATGTGGGATATGTGTGTCCTAGATATGCCTAAATATTCAACACACATACAATATTATGGTTCAATAAACACATTAGTTACTAATGTCTAGGTTATTAATGAATTAATTAATAAGTTGTCAATTTGAACTTATATTATACAAATATAAATTTCATCAATAAGATAAGCATCCAATAACTTTGGTCAATATGTGTGAAGTAATATTATATGAATATAAATATCATCAATAAGATAAGCATTCAATAAGTTTGGTCATCACTATAAGTAATTTTTAAATTGTCTTCAATATTAAGTTATATTCACATGAGGTGGAGCAAATGGAGAAAATGTAATATTGGGAGGCTTCGTTGGAGTTAGAAATCTAGATTGAGAGTAATCATGACAATAATTTCAAATGTAAGTGCATCATAGCCTATTGTAAACATAGTAATGGGATTTTTAATGGGATATATATTTTGAAGAAGATGCAATTGAGTGAGTCTTAATTGTCACAAAATTGATGGAAATTTACCTTCTTTATATTGAATTAGTTTGAAATTTTAAAACTTTAATACTTTAACTTTATAACCTTTATTCATTAACTTTATATTTATATATCCATTTTAATAATTATACTATGTTTCATTTACCTAGAACTATTTATAAATAGGATAACAAATATGGTCACATGAAGATGTTAATACATTCTTATATTCATTCTTGTAGATGTCATAAATTCATATATAGGTGTGTGTCCTTTATAGATGGACATATGGAAAGGACTTGTTAAGTGTCATATATATTACACTATAAAAATTTGTCACAATAGACCATACCATACTTTATAAAATCAATTATATGTAATGTTTTGTTTTAAAATTAAGATTTAATTTACTATTTGGATAAGAAAACAACATAAAATGCTTAATAAAATAACATACCCACCATGAACAAAATTAACATACCTATCATGAACAAAATTAACAGAAGTAATTCTCTTCTATTTCTGTCATATTTAATTCAGATTTAATTCTGTTAATTCTATCATTTTTCACAAAATGACAACAAATCCAACAAAGATCAGAAATACACATAAGTTTAGATATGTATTACTCTTAGTTATAACAACATATCAAACACACATCATAGAACATGAACAAATCTTCTTGTATGAGTCATAACCGTATATTATGTTGAGATCATATAGACGTGTAGAGTAGATTATCATAAGTTGAATGCAAAGGATGTTGTTATATTTGTATTAGTACTGAGTTAGAACCAATCCCATAAATATGAAAAGGTCTAAGAATTGCATACATGTAACATATGAGCACAACCAATATAGGTCTTATTCATATCCTATACTAGGAGTAGGACCCTAATCAATAAGAATGCAACATCAGTGTCATTATGAACAAATATGATGGAATTACTTCTAAGCAAAGAATGTAGTCTAATTCAGTTTGTTCACAGGGCTTGTTGTGGTCTCATATCATATTATCTAATTACTTCATCATGTTCAACCCATACAGTTATTTGGTATGATTACAACAGGTTTGATTCATGGTTCTGTACACTTCCTTTATCCCTATTGTTTCCATGATTGTAATTTTTAACTAAAAATTTAAATTTCTTAAAAATTTAAATTAGAAATACTATTAGCAGAGAAGTGGAGTTTTTTTCAATGTTGTACTTATTTTTATCCTATTGCAACAACTACTATAGACATATTTTTGTATTTCAAGCTTTTTGTTAGGTCTGTTAAATATTGTGATATGTACTAGGTCGTTTATGGTGATGTTTCTTTATAGTTGTTGTCAGAGTATAATTTTGTTCAGTTTGGGCACTATTCAGGGTAGTGGTGGCCCTGTAGCAGTTATTCTTAGCCCTTGGTATCACTATTTATAGTTATAATAGCTAGTCTGTGTCCTGCCCTAAAGTTTACAGTGTCTTCAGGCCTTTGTCTATTTTCTGCAACTTTGTCTATTTGCTTAGTGATTATATGGATTTCCTATGGAACTGAGCCTTTGTTACTGGTTGTAGATCTACTTATCCTGCTGCTTGAGGTACTACATGGACATGGCCGAATATGGCCTTGTCCATGTACATTGACATGCCCGAATGCAGGCCTGTCCCTATACATGGACATGGCCATATTCATCCCTTTCAATGGACAGGGACATGTCTGAATTTGGGCATGTACTTGTACATGAATAGGGCCAAATAAGGCCCGATCAACATTCTAAACTGAAATTTTTAACTAAAAGTTTAAATTTTCTAAAAATTAAACATTTGAAAATATTTGAAATTCGGCCCGGTTAAAAAATTTAAAATTCGGCCCTATTTAAAAATTAAAAATTCGACCATGTTTAAAAATTTAAAATTCGGCCCAGTTTAAACATATTTGAAACATGTTTAAAAATTTAAAATTTAAACATATTTAAACACAAGGGACATAGCCATATTCGGTCCTGTCCATGTACAGGTACAAGCCTGAATTCGTGCCTGTCACTGTACATGGATAGGGACGAATAAGTCCCTATCAACAATCTAAAAAAAAAAATTAAATCCTAATTCTAAATTCTAAATTCTAAGCTATAATTGAAAATATCCTAATCTAAACATACCTGGACTAAACGCCCGCTGCTCCAACGTCCACAACACCGCCCATCCGCAACAAACACTGCTTGTTCGCCCACAAAAAATGCTCTCCACCCGCACACCAAACACCATACAACTCGCACAACAAACACTCTCCGCCCCCACAACAAACACCATACACCAAGAACAACAAATGCTCTTCGCCCGCACAACAAACACCAAACAGGTATGAACTCGCAAAAACTATTGTAGGAGTGATGTGTGGGTAATATATAAACCTTTTTTGGTTGAACTAATCTTTCGGCCGAAAAGTGTTTTCAGCTGAAATAATCTTTCGGTCGAAAAATTCTTTCAGCCGAAAGAGAGTTCAGACGAAACATTATTTTGGCCGGAATATCTTTCGGCCGAAAAGATTTTACCGGATGAAAAGTATTCGTTTGGCTAAAATTGTACATGAAAATTGAGGGTGTCGTCAGGGTGCCATTTGATTTGATGTTCAAAGGTTCGATCGAAAGAGTTTTTGACCGAAAAAATAGTACTTTCGGCTAAAAAGAAAATTAGTTCGGTCAAAAAAATGTTTTTCAAATATTTGGAGACCCGATTGTCAAGAAAGTGTTACCCACCTTCATGAATTCACCTTATATATATATATATATATATATATATATATATATAAAGGAGATTTAGTCTTAGGATAATGTTATGATGTTATCTCATCTCATATTGTATTCTAAATTGGATATATTGTAAAAAGAGGTTTCCCCCTTGAAGTGGACTGTAATTCATTGACTTTTTATCATTTTAAATGCACGGGATCATAACATGGCATGCATGATGGACTCCCTCTATAAGAACTAATACATGTCTAACATATGGTTGGTTGTTTCCCAATAACTAATGCTTGTTCCTTTTCCTTTTAAGTTATTTTTTCTGAATCATCATTTTTTCAATAATTTGTGTCACGTGATGAATCAAATGTAGAGTTGTTAATTTGAAAATGTTTGTATTAGTTTTAGATATTGTTTCAACATTATTCAAGATGAATACTTTTTTATTGAGCATATTGATCCATTGCATCTCAATGTGTCTAGTGACACTTCTACAGTGCACTATGAAGGAGATTTTTCAACATGGGTATTATTAATGTCTTGAAGGTGATATGGTCACAAGTCCTAATTCAATCTTATATGTATGAAGGCTAATGATTTGTGAAAAGTTATATCTTATTGTGAAAAGCATTTTAAAGACCATGTGTCTTTGTCATTGCAAATTATCCCTAATGTCTTTTGATATGGTAGGTTATGACCACTATGTGGACTTTCTATGAGATGGTTTAAAAGTAGATAAGGAAGCAACCTACTTAGGTAGAAAGCAATTCATGATTGAAAAATCAAATGTGGATGTGTAATTGTGAATGATATTAAAGCTTTTAACGGGGATACTCCATCACTTCATATGTATCAATAAGTGCATACACATTGTCAAAAGCAAATGGATCCTTTATTGAATCGAATGCATTATAGGTAGTTAGCCATATTGTATGTTCCATACAAGTTGACCGTGAGTGAATAAACACTTCAATGAGATGTGAATCACATAATGAGTAGAAAATCATAAATTGGTATCGATGTAATAATGGAGTTAAAAATATTCCACAAGAATCCATGTTTCTTAGGAAAGACAAACTATTACATAGATGTTCAAAGAAAAGATATTGCATAGCTACAAGTCTTCTGTCAAATGTGTATGAGTGAAATGTTATTAATGGAAATATTTTGGAACCTCTCTTTTTTGGTGTGATATTAAACAAACTAATATTGTATTATGACATTTGTGTGTATAATTGGGAGCTTATAAGTTTAGCACCTTACCTAATAAATAAAATGGTGGATTTCAAAATAGGTTCTATACTAAGGGTTAAAGGTATTAACCAATTTGAAGATTCATTGACACAAATGAATCAAAATCACAACTTTAAGTTCTTGGGAGTAAAGGTGAATTTGATTCATTTATGTTCTTCAAAGATAATTAATATTGTGATGGGATCTATTTCAAATGTTGTGGAAGGAGAGGTAGTGTAGTTTACACTCCTATATGGCAATGACATCATTGTTTTGATTGAGAACATATTCATCTAATGTGAAAATTGTTTCATTTAAGAAGGTTATCTTTAGATATGGCATGTGTACCACTTACTTGACCTCAGTGGTTCCCCGTTAGATGTGATATTAAAACAAATTACAAAGGAATTTGAGGTGAACTTATGGGATGTGATAGAATTATCTCATTTGAAATTGGAGTATCAACCTATGGGTATTGTATATTTTTCTAATGTACACATTGTGTTAACAAGGTGATACAACTAGTTGACATAGTAAAGGATGATTTCATCTTCTAAAATTAAGTCAAGTACAAATTCTATTGAAATATTTGATGAAATTTATTTCATTGTAATCTGACACACTACACATTTCTATAAAAATTACTGTATTTCTAAAATATTGATGCGGTCGATGGTTGATAGTATTAAGAAAGTGTGTCTTATGAACGAAAATTCAAGAAAAGAATTTCTGCTAAATTCTCTGGCATCAAATGTGAAACAAGGAGAAAAAAATAATATAACTCTACTTACAATGAAGTTTGACACATTATATGGTTTTCAAAATGCATGGTATCATGATTATGGAATAAAAAGAATAACTTTCTATTGCTATAAGGATATCTTTAAAAATGGTGACTTGAAGACAATGAACATTCGATAATAGTGGATTACAAAAATCTAGATATAATATAATGGGCGGTGTTAGTAATATTCTAGACCAAAATTCAGGTAAGGCTTTATATCCAATACATTCAATAAATCAAGATGGAATAAGGGAACCTCTTAAATTTTTTCCTTCAAATATGATTCAGGCTTGACTTCTCAAAAAGGTTAATGATGGCATGGTTATGTTAGGTCTTCGTCTGATGTCACAGTGGAATTTCAATGCAATAATGCAAAATTAATTTCCAAATGTTATGATTACAAAGAAAAACTTATTTTCAAGGTGTAATTATTGTGTCTCAACCACCAACAAGCTTAGGGACACCACTGATCTTTCCAAAGTAGAACAATTGAAAGAAACTCAAATGACTCATAATAACTATATTGAAAGTTGTCACAATGCATAATATACCTAGAGGGAAACCTCAACTATAAAATCTATAGGTAAATTAACTTTTGGATATGAAAGAAATAAAGAAAGGATTAGAAACATATATTTCATTATGGAAAAAATATATTGACTAGGGAGGGGGATAATATTGACATCCAAAGATAACTTATTGGGAGAATACCTTTAAATCTTTGGACTTTCCCTTTGTGAACATGATGCACCCATATAATTGGTGGCCATCCATATTGTAGGAAATAAGAAATAATTTTGATTTACAATCCATATATGAAGTTATAGAATCCTACTTAAGGGATAGTGTCCACACGATTGAGGATCCCTACATTGGACATCTATCTAACACACCCAGAGATGAATTATATCCAAGAGAAGATGTTTGTTGAGGAGAAAATTCTCATAATATGATCAATATAACAACATTATGCAATATGGTTGGGCAGGGTAGACGATGTGTCTACCAAGATTCAAATGTTTCCATTGAAAAACATAAGGAAAAGGTTTGACATTGGAAGCACATGGGAACATCGAAAGACAACAAAATATTGTATAATTATTTAAAATGAACTAATTAGTGGGTTTTCAGAAAAAAAGGAATGACATCCATTGATTTGAATAACATCATATGAGCATGGTCACCTAAGGGTTGTGAAGAAGGAAGAGACAATAAAAATAAATGGAAGCAATTTGAAGCAATTGAAGCACAACGAGAATAGGTTGAATATAATAGAGGGAGTGAGAGTGATGAAAATGAATGTAACTTTATTTGAGTTAAGAACTTTCATACCTGTCATTACATTTTAATGAATTGCATCATGTAAGAAACCACAAATTGGTAGTCAATTTTAATTAATAGCTATAATTTTCCTTGGGTAAAAGTATTGAAGGTCAATTTCTCTCTTCTCTTCTAGCCTAGGGTGTGGGTTTTGTTGAAATTGAACATTATTGTACTTTGCCTTAAATATTTATGAAAAAGAACAACTCTATAATGCAATGATCATCATCACTTGTTTTTATTTTGTTGCATCTCTTCAATTTTGATATATCGAGCAATACATGTCTCAATGATATTATGCATGCATATGCAAAAATAAAATGTATAAAATGTTGCACATTTATCTTAGATTTAGATATAATATACATAGAATAAAATAAATTAAAAATATTGAAATCCCAATACACATTGTACCAATTCCACATTGACACTTTTGGAATCCAAATTGACACTTTCAAATTTCTAAATTCACACTTTTTCTTTATCTAAATTCACACTTTGAGAATCAAAATTATTCACAATTTACACTTTTGGAATCAAAATTCACATGTCTAAATATTTACAATTTCAAAATCCAATTTTACACTAAAAAACATTCATATTCACACTTTTCAAATCAAAATTCACAATTTCTTAATTTAGATTCTTTCTTATCTAAATATTTACAATTTCAAAATCCAATTTTACACTCAAAAACATTCATATTCACACTTTTCAAATCAAAAATCACAATTTCTTAATTTAGATTCTTACTTATCCATCCAAATTTAATAAAATTAACATTAAAAATAATAATATTTAAACCATAGTTTATTTTATATTTAAAAGATTTTTTAATTCCTTTAACATGTTAAGAACATGTGTTTCCTCTTAAAAGGTCACAAGTTCAAATCCAGATGGGGGTAGGATATGCATAACATGTGTTTCCTCTAAGAGGTCACAAGTTCAAATCCAGAGGGGGATAGGGTATGTATACCTCGATAGGCTTTACCAATCAAATCGCTGGGTAAAGGGGGTCTCATACACCAATTTAATGTCCGACTTCGTCGTGACCTTAAAAATAGATTATTATTATTATTATTATTATATACATTTTGTAGCATTCCAATACTTAACATAATGATTACTTTTATATATTGTATTATCAACTTTTGAAAATGATAGTGTATGCACTTAATTTCAATTCCATTTCTAAATTACTCACAATAACTTTACAATTAGTATATTTTGATTGGGATGCAAACAATTATATCTTCCTCTTTCCCTAAGGGCATAGTAACTAAAAAAAGTAAGAAGACCAAATAATTTATATCAAAGATGTTTTTCACCCAAATTTTGAGTTCATAATCCATGCTATTATTAGTGATATATCAAAGATGTTTTTCACCCAAATTTTGAGTTCATAATCCATGCTATTATTAGTGATATAGGAAAAATCAAGTCATCCCTCTACGTTTAAAATTACAAATTTGATTATATAGTTTAAAAATTGAGTAACATTACACAGATATAATAAATTAGATCAAATTAATAAATACAAAATAATTATTATTTTTAGCTAAATCTGAAAACTCCATTTATATTATATAATTTTATTTTATATATATATATATATAATTTTCTTTACCACATTTATAAATATGGAAAGTTGTTACATATAAATATCTTAAAATAAAAAACCAAAATTAAATACAATTTTAACACCCATATGCTGATGCTCATGAATTGACCATCCACCTATAATACTAATTTTAACATTATATTAAATATAACAATGAATTGACCATCCACCTATAATACTAATTTTAACATTATATTAAATATAACAATGAATTGACCATCCACCTATAATACTAATTTTAACATTATATTAAATATAACAGTTAGTTTAGTTAGTTTAATTTTAAAATCTAATTTAAACTCTAATATTATTTAATATAAATATTCCATCGCAAATAGTCAACATTAAAGTTAGCAGGTATTCTCATGATTCTCCCAAAACATGTGACTTGTCCTTATTTTAATTTAAATCTGTGACAAATAATACAAAACGTGTTGATTTTTTCAAATCAATAACTTTCCACCAATAAAAAAAAATTTATAATTTTTAAGTATTTTAGTTTAAAATTTTGATTAATAATAATTTTAACCATCAAAACACGTCATAGCAAAAACGTTTGAAATTTCTTTCTATGGTCGACTCTATGTAAATAATAATATAATACCGCAAGAAATGAATGATTAAGGTGTAAAATTGATTCGCTCCCATATTTTTTTATGTTTTGGTAGATGATACTTTTAAACAAAGGGCACTTAAATAGATTCTCATTTTGTTTTATTTTGGATTTATTTATATAATAATAATAAATAAAAGTCTACTCAATCTTTTTAACTTTCAATAAACCAAATAGCCAAGTCTAACTGTTTTACCTGCATATTTTTTTATTTAATTTTGTTAGAAATTTTGGGAGAAATTGTTGTATCTATATATTTGAATTGTTAATTCTGTATTTATTTAATTTTGTTAGAAATTTTGGGAGAAATTATTGTATCTATATATTTGAATTGTTAATTCTGTAAAATTAGAGTGTCCAATTTTTTTCCAGTCTACTGAATCCATTTGTACATTAAAAATACAACAAGAAATTGTGATTTTATGCAGATTTATGTTACCGATTCCGATGAAAAAACCAAAAACAAACCAATTTCCAACAAAAAATTTCATTTATCGTTTTCTCTAGAATGTCTGGATCCTTCGTTTCCTGGGCCCAGTTCAAGACTTCTCGCTCTCCATCGAAAAGTGAAGAATCTTCGAGTTAGGTTTGCGTGTTTTTCTACGGAGCAGTGCATCCTGATTTGCGCCGCCTACCCACGACTTTACGCGAGAATTTCGTTTCAAGCTTGCGACTTTCTTACTCTCTGTGGAAAAAACGATCAAACAAATAGATCTGTATCCTTTACTTTTCCACTCCCAGTACTGAATTACTCAATTGTAGAGAATTGGGTCAAAAAAAACAGCCGATTTTTACATTTAAAAATACCAGCCATACCGATCTGTAACAGTGGTAGATTCTTAGCGGCCACATGCCTTGCTTTTCAAAGGCGCAACAACGACCAGAACTCTTGCTTTCCGACGAACCAACCAATCGAAGGTTCGAGTACATCTTTTTGACTTCGAATAAACCATATTCGGAATTCGAATTCACATACCAAAACCATTGCTTTCCAGAGACGCACCAACTGATGGAAAGAGGGTTCGAATAAATCTCTTCGACTTCCAAGAAAACGTGTTCGAGTAAGGCACCTCTTTTTTATGTATCTGACAATACGCCATTCCTCGTTATTCCACACAGAATCATTTATAGGAGAGAAGCCATCCGTGCCTTGCCCGGGAATGTTCACACTAAGCAGGTGAAATGGATTCCGATCGTGGCCAGGGAGGGCAAGGAAAGTTGGGTAGGGTAGGGTAGGATAGGATAATAGTACATAAAAACGTTTTAGTCACGTTTTAAGTTTGGGCATTTTTACAGCGACATTATATATTTAATTTTGTTTGAAATCTGGTCAGAAATTGTTGGTTATGTAGATTTGAGTGGTTAAGTTTCTATTTTCAAGACACACAATCCATTTATGCATTCATAAATGCAATTTAAATAACAAAAAAAAGTGATTTCGCTCAGAGTTATATCACTCGACTAGGATATGTGAAAAATGCCAAAACCCTGAAATGTGTAAAATGTGTAATTGGATTAGTTGTATTCATGGGCTTGGTAGATTATGTGATATTTGATATACTGATTTGGATGACGTGAGATTTGATATTTCTAGATAGAAAAATTTTGCACTTTACATAATCATGATAACCAAAAAAACATTTGATACCAAAAACATTTGATCTTCCAGAAAAAGAAAGTTGATTTTTTTCTAAAGGATTTAAATAATGAATTATATTTCCTATGATTGAAGGAAAATATTGAAGAGCTTTACCATAATTTTATAATAACCCTCTCTACTTTCATTAACAAATTCTCTATCTAGGTGACAGGTAAAAAGGAAAATAGAATGGCCAACCCTTGGTACGATAAAGAGTGTAAGAGTGCTAAAAACTCCATTAGTGATGCTTCTAAAGAGTCCCTAAAATATGACATGATATATATGTACAAAGCCTGAATTAAAAGAAAAAAAATACTATATAAATGGAAATATAGATAAGCTTTTACACCTCTCTAAGGTAGATCTTAAGAAATTATGGAGGTCAATTCTATCTCATAAAACTAAAGAAAACAATATGATTCCTTTGAGAGACTAGAATTCCTACCTTAAAAAGATTTACTAAACCTCAAATGTTGTTTTTACTTTAGACTAAGGACATTAGAGGCTACCAAACAAAAATCCTAAAAATTTGAGGGCATATCTTCATCCCTTATATTCACAAGCTCTTCAATTTAGGAGTCAAGTGGGGTTTCCTTAAATCCTAGACTCAAAGCCTCATTGTTCTTATTTTGAAAAGAAATGATACAAACAATCTCTCTAATTATAGGACCATTATGATTAGTCGTCTTTTATCCAAATTGTATGGGATTGTTCTGGAAAACAAGATCAACATATAGCTAGAAAGCCAAAAAAACAGAGTTGAATGCCAAGTTGGATTTAGAAGTTATCATTCAACTATGGACCACGTTATGATACTTAGGATCATTGTGGAGGAGTGTCACAATAATAAAATCAATCTCTTATGTTGCTTCATTAACTTTAGAGAACATTTGACACTATGCTCGGAACTAACCTCGAGACTCGATTAGAGGAGCTCAAAGTTCCTTTCAAGTTGAGATCCACTATGATGAGGCTATAAGAGAAAATTACTGTCAAGTTTAGGAGCATTGAGGGCTGGTCAAAAGAAATTAATTGTGATATAGGATTTAATAAAGGTTGTCCCCTGTCCCCTACCCTCTTTGGTATATACATCAACAAGTTAAAGGTTTTCTTGGAAGAAGTAGGTTGTATCGGCATGTCTCTAGTTGGAATAGTCATCATCCTTTTTCTTTATGCTGATGATATTGTTCTTATGGTGATGAGTCCCTAATCTCGACAAGCCACTAAATATTCTCAAGGATTTTTCTCTAGTACATGTATGATGATTAACACTAACAAAACAAAGGTTATGATAATCAAGTCCAAAAATATCATTTTTACAACAAGGAAACAATATCCAATTTCTAAAAGAATTTTCTAGGCAAGTTTTGCCACAATATTAAGTAAATTTGCATCAATAAACTGTAGTCCTAGTGGTTGTAGAAAATAATTTATCAAAGAAACAAGTAAAACAATGGTTATTCAAAGCGTTGTGGTACAATAAACTTGCTAATGATGTCATAAATTCAATTTAAGAAAGAGTTTTGAGAGAAAATGTGTTTAAACTAGGGTTTCAATCATCACTTGCAATCAACTAGACTAGTGTCATTTAATTTCCGAGGGAAAATGGAGTCAAGAAAATGCAGTCAAGGAGGCCAAGCAAGAGAGAAGGTGAAGGTTTGAGACTTAGAGCTATCTCCTTATAGAACCAAGTCAAACCTCAAAGGAATACTACCAAGGTTTATCCACTCATAAACCTTAGGTTATGTCCAACTTTATCTAGTGCATCTAGCTAATATGAAGGGTTGAAATAGGTATTGAACCTAGGGGGATAGCCTCTCCTACCCCTAGCAACAAACCCTAGATAAGTTAAACCCTTAAGGGATAGCCACTCCTAACCCTTAGGGAGAATCTTAAATGCTTCAACAAGTTAAAGGTGAAAACAACAAGGGAATGGGATAACCACTCTTAATACTTCCACTTATGGTTTCAAAACTCCAGAAATATTAAGATAACATGAAAAATCACCACTTTAAGAGAGAAAATAACTAAGATAAATAAAAAAATACCCCACACTTACATACAAGGTGCATTAGTATGAGGAAACCCTAATTCATGACTATTTCACCATCAATAAGAGAATATCCATCCAAAATCACTTCCAAGAGGTGCACATAGACTCCAAGAGACAAAACAAAGATAGAGTGAACTTTTCTAGAGAATCTCTCTCACTTGTATGAGGAGTTGTGATGATGAAAAAATGAAATTAGTGTTTCATATATTTATATGAGGTAACCAAGCACAAATTGTCCACATAATTTGAGTAAAACATCAAAAATCCATGCTAAAGGTGGGGTTGACCCATCAAAATATCCTCTGCAATGATAATGCCACACGTTTGGTGATGCCAAGCCTCCCAAGGGAGAAGGAGGTCCTCCAAATTCCATGTGTCATCATCCAATGTTCAAGCAAGGTGGATAAATGCCATGTCACAGAAAATCATCATGTGGTTTCCATGTGGCATGCAAACCCCATCATCTCCATCAAACCCTATCTCATGACGTCATCATCAAAATCCCAGTGTCCAAGGTATAGAAGGTAGCGTTCGAGGTGGAGAGAGGATGCATCTCATCTCTACATGTTGTTTAATCCAAACAAAGTGCAACGTCCTCCATAAAGTGACTAGGTAAGGTGTGGATGCATTGTCCAAAGTATGTGATTCATTCCCATAAGTGTTCCATCATGACCATATCTATCAAATTCAAGCCCATTTGTCCATCGTCCAAGGTCCAAAAGGTGTGAGAGCCTATAACTAAGTTTTTCAAGCCATCCAATGACTCAACGATCTGCATCGCACATGCCATTCCCTGTAAACATATGCACAATGTCCTAGGTGAAAGCATGGGACGCCCTTTAAAGAACCATGTCAGTGGCATCTAGATAAATCAAAGCGTGGAATCAAGTAAAACCAATTTTCACAAGGTATAAAATCCCTTAGATCATACAAAGTAAATTGTTACTTAAGATAGAAGCCACATAAATAGTTCACATCAAGTATCCCCTTTAAATTTAACATTAGCTTAATACTTTATGCAAGTTGGCAAGTTTGAATATGGGAGGACCATAATTGGACCCTATTTGGTGTGCCAACCAAAACATGAAAGAAAAGGCCTAAGTAGAGGGATATGTCTCAGGGGAAGCAGGAAAGAAAAGAACCCTTCAAGAGTAAGTGTGATAGTGAAATGTGTTGGGCTTACTTCATGGCTTATGGAGTCATTTGGTCCATTTATATGAGTTCCTTTATGGATGGTTCACTTTCTCTGGAGTTATCACTTTCTAGGCACTATGTTTTTCCAACCCCTTAATCTTCCTTTTTAGTGTCCTTTTATTTATTTTCAAGTCCCCATTTATAAGGTTTCAAGCTTTAGAATTCATAGCTTTGGGATTGGGATGAACATGGAAAGGGTAGAGCTCAATTATGGATTGAATTTTGAAAGGCCTTTCTATTATCTCTTTCTTTCTCTAGGATCATTCTTTCTTCATTATTTTTTACTAGCAGTTGCAATAAACCTTTGGGCATTTATGCCCTCTTCTCATGAGAGAATGAAACGTGACCCATTACAGAAGTTTAGTACACCATGATAGACTCTAGGATGGTAAGTATTAAGTATGGCAGGGAAATAGAACATTACTCTTGTGAAACCCCCCCAGTAATACCCCTTTTCCTTAGGGGTGACAACATGGGACTAGAGTAGAAATTCTAGCCACCAAGGTGAAACAAGGAAACAAACATAACTTCTTGAGATTATGATTCATTATCCAACTTCAACAAATCATCCTCATTCAAATTCCTAGTATATTAATAACAATATTATGTATGAAAAAAGTACTATTGTATCTCATGATGATGCTAGATTACCATCTCCCAAAGACTGTGTTTTATTGGATGTCATGAGTTTTGTTGATCAAGAGTGAAAGAGACATTTGAGGGGGGGTACTAGGATGCCATGGGTGGACATGTTAATCATCATCCATCATCATCATAATCAATATCAATGTCTTCATTGTGGGCCATGAGATATGATCTCCTCTAGTTACCCCTAGGAATGGGGGGGATAATAGTACAAACCTTCCTAATGTTTTAACTCATCAAAGCTATGGTGATTTAGGAATGCTTCTCTTAAATATTTTCGAGCATAAAAATAAAATTCTTAAGAAAACCAAGTAATTCCTCACCTTTTTTAAGGCCCAATAAACTAATGTTGATCTTCTTGGACATTAATAACCATCATCATCATAATCACCATGTTTATTCTCCCAAATATGTGTTTAGTTTTTTTTTAAGTTTTCCACAATATAATAATATAATAATAAGTGAGTTTTCATGATAAACTTAGCTTGAGCTTCAAAACGTCAACAATCCAACTTGTTATGCGGCATTTTTGAAATCTTAATGGATAAATACGTAAGTTGTTAGAAAATGAAAAATATAAAATAAAATTAATATATGAAACACAAGAAAGGAAAAAAAGAAATTAAACATGATCTTAGAAAAATATATGAGAAAGAGAAACAAAAACGATTAAAGAGAAGGTCATGAAAGGGATTTGAAAGGCATTTTTTTATTATATCAAATTACAAAACCACTTACCTAGAGATTTGGGCATGTAAAATGGGTAGCTAAGTAATGGAGTAGAATGTATAAGAAATTGCAAACTATATTTTTTTTTTAGAGAAGAAAGCAATTGTCTAGATTCTATTATGTATATTTATAAAAAAGAAAATATAAATGAAGGGCGATAAGAATTTGTTTCATGAAATTTTATATTTGTGTATTCTTATAGGGTTGTTGAAAAGCCCTTGAATAAAAAAAACAATGTTGCACTCTTGAGATTAGTACTTTAAATGTCAACTCAAATTCTGTATGAACTTGAGAGGTACCGTGTACTACGTGCAATATGTGTGAAGACCCACACATGCATCTATCTATAGGGGATATTATCTTAACCAAGGGATACTTCAATTTCTTCAATAATGGAGAGTGAAAACCAACAACTACTTAATATATCATCAAGAAAAAATCTGAAGTTTAAATGTTAGGAAGATTATAAATTAACTAAAGGAAATGACTAAAAACATAATTTAAATAATTAGGAAACGTAGTGACCATTCCCCTCTTATCATATTAATGGACAATTCGGGTACATTATGCAAGGAACATAGTGTAAAGATGAAAATCCAAGTACGATAATGTGATTTGTTAGACAAAAATCAGAAAACAACTATGTTAAAAATTCAAATTGCATTTTTCTAAGTGAATTTGAAGCAACACAAACCCTACTCAAATATATTATATTGTAGAAGCTAAATTGAAACATAAGAAATAAATATAATCCTTATGAAGTAGAAATGAAGTAATCCATGGTCCAAGACACTCCTTTTGTTGTTTTCAAATGATTATAACATAAATTAAACAAAATTGGAACCATGTTATAGGAACTATGTGTTGTCACAGGAAATCCTATAGGCATACAAAATTTCTACGAGAATTGCACATGATATTAGAAATTAATTCATAAAATGTATAATTCCATGGTGATCATTTGTGTTATAGTTAAAATATGCTAACTGGAGATAAAAGAAAAGTGTTCATGCCATGCAAAGAAGTAAACACCATGAGATGTTACTTAAAACATCACTATAGGAAATAGAGAAACTATGCATCATCTAATGTATAAAAAAGAAATATTACAAAGGATGGCATGAAAGTGATTAAAGATACAAACATGCCCTTAGAGAAACCTTAGGTGGGGCCTACCCAAGGTTCCTTCAAGGAACCTAGAAACAACTAATAACAACTAGTTGATGAATAAAACTTTCCATTATCATATCATTCAAAAACAACGTTAAAAAATGGGAAAGACCCAATTTCTAAGGACACCTCCAATAGTCTGTGAATGATTACAAAAACTAAATAAATAACTCAAGGCTAATCCATGCTCTTTTTATACTAGAAACTTCAATCAATTCATCCCTCCAATCACTCCTTGATTGGAGTCTATGATCCACTATATCCCTAAAATTAATTTCCTTGGTTCTAGGAACTAATTCCCTTGACAGATTTTGTCCCCTAGATCATTAGTTCACATGCATGAGATGGATAATATGTCCTGAATGCTTTGTCATCTTCTGAAATAAGGAGAGGTGACAGAATCCCTATTTTTCATCAAGTGCATCGGAGTAGACTTCCTCATGTGATTCAAATAGCTAGAGTTAGTCTTGTATACATACATATTTATCATGAGATCAAACATAAATAATCAAGAACAAATCATTTGATTAACCAAACTCAATTCATTCACCATTTAATTGAAAAAACCATACTTTTATATTGATTATGGTTAAAAGGTGAGTTTCTTAAGTACAAGGGTAGGTCAAAAAAATTCATGGATGGGCCTCATGGTCTATAATGTATAGGCCCATCATTACCCCCCATATTAAGGTTTTGTACAACCTTGTGCAATAAAAACCACAGTTACATCCCCCTTGAACTATTATTTCTACTCCATGTGTCTCTACCTAATGTCCCATGTTTTATATATAGTGATGCCCCCCTTATCATAATACCCAACTATCCTTTCAATTTATTCCCATTATTTCTTCTCTCTTTCCCTATCCAAATCTACTAATGGTGAAGGTTGCAAGAGAACATGGAGGTTGAACCTTAATCTAATCCATTTTCCTTTCAAATTCTCAAGTGATTCCTCGTAGAGTGAAGTAAGCAACAAGGAATCTTGTAAAGTGCTAGGTGAATGAGGTTATCTAATTTGAAGACCATAGGGGAGTGACTGCCACCTTCTTTGGTAGGCTTGAGTTTCCTCCTCTCCTAGGAATCTTAGGGTATCTTCTAGATGAGTGACAACCTTCCTCTGTTTTTCCTCCAGAATGGGTGCCACACCTATATCTGAGCTAAGATCCTCATGAATGGATATAATTTCCCTTGGTTTAGGAGCTTCATCCTTGATCCAAAGAGGGTTATGGAGTTCTTCTTCTATGTGCATTTTTAACTCAATTTCTCTAATATCTTCATGTGAAGCCAAGATGATAATGCCATAATTTGAACATCCCCTACATATGGATTTGGCATCCATTTGTAGGGATATGGGAGGCAACATTGTGTAAGTAGAACTCACATATATTAGCCCTGATTTATTCATCACTTTCCTAGCACACATCTACAAAGTCCTTTCATTTTTCCACCATAAATCCAACTTGATGTGTTAGGTTATCCAACTATAATTTAATCCATTGTTCTCTAAGAAAGGGTGTATAAAACTTTGCAGGATTCCTGCAACTTGACAATTCTTGTGCTAGTTGGGCCATCTTGTCTATGGATACTCTCACTATATCTACATTTTTAGTTAGAGTGGCCTCATTTTTGTTGTTCTTCTATGACTATTTATTCAAGGTATGATTTTCCAACTTTAGTTGTTTGTAGTCATCTTCCCCCCTTCATTTTCATAATTTGGAGCTTTTGCCATAGATGATGGAGCTATTGCTATATGCTCTTTGTGTTTATTTCTTTCCGTTTCCCCTTTTTCTTTTTACTCTTTGCTATGTTCTTCCATTTAAAGGCCTCAACCTTGGTTGCTTCGAAATCCCTTAGGGTGGATTGTAATGTGATCTGTGTAATTGTTACTTGTCTTTATCCTTTGTTTCTTATTTATTTGCTTCTTCATCCTTGGGTTCCCTTGATGGGGACCTTATAGGGTTGGAAGAGTCTCCTAGACTTACTATGGAGGAAGAGATGGTAGTAATTAATTTAGGAGCAGATTGGGATATAGTCCTAGCCCTCCTATAAGACTTCCTAATCTACCCTTGGACTGCGTATTTTTTATTTTAGTTTTAATGGGTTTCTAGGTGGTGTCCTCATTTTAATCATGGTGGCATCCACCTCTTTGTCAACAGTTTCTATTTTTATTTTCTTTGGTAGTACTTCTTGAAAGTTTCAACTCTTCTTGCTTTCTTATTTCCCTTCACATCCCTCTTAGGGCTTGGTTCCTAAATGGAATATTATGACTGTAAGAAGGCCCACATATCCATATCCATAAACTATTCCCATAACACTTTGACATTCAAATTCTCCAGGGACTCACACACTATGATATTGATGAGGTCGTTGTGTGCCAGGGCATCCTTCTGCCCTTTTTGCACCCTTTCACTAATTTATGTTACAAATTGTAGGAGGAAATGGTGTATTCTTAGGTTCTCTTTATGATTTTGATGAAACAAATCCCTCAACTGATGTAATAATCTGAAGTGGTAAGAATAAATTATACTCAGTCTCCCTTCACAATTTATGTACTTCAGCAATGGTAGGCCACTTCAAACAAAAGCTCAACTAAAATCTCCCTTTTTACTCCATTCTTTTCTTCTACAGGTTCTTCATAGCTAATAAAGAAGGGTTTCATGGCATCACTAGCCTTTTGAATATCATATTTGTCCCAAGGTAGGCCCATAGGTAACCCAAAAATTCTACTAATGCTAGCCTCATCAATATGTAGCTCCAAGCCCCTGACAACTATGACATATTATCTCTCCCTTCTTATTTTGGAAATTGAGGGAAAACTCCATGGATATTTCACTATCATATCCTTTGAGCTTCTCAAATTAAATAGTCCAGTTAGATTCTTGGAATATTTCTACTACCTCTGGATTGTTGTAAACTTTGGATGGGTATGTTGGCTCTCATCTCTTAAAAGCAACTCATGTTTTCAAATATGAATCTCAAAACCAATTATGTAAATTAAGTTGTAGTTATTTTTAAATATTTCAAAGGATTCTTAGTTCTTGAAATTCCCTCTGTGTGACATAGGAAGATTACCAAAATTTTGAAGGTGATCACCAAAGATTCAGACAGAGATTTAAAAGATGTTTGAGTAAGGGATTTTTCTTTTATAGGAAATTTCCCTCAATCTACAATCTCAATTTTTAAATGAGATCAACAATGTTTCTAGACAATGGGTAGAGATGGAAATGTAGAGAATGGTCGAGAAAAAGGGTGGAAAGGTAAAAAGAAATCAAATTGAAATTTCTTACTCATAATGGTTTTCCCTATAGGAGGCACAATGTGGGATGTAGTGATTATGTGGATAGTTTTTATAAGGAAATATGAGCATAGAGCATATATGGGAGTAAAATATAAAAACAAAAATTCAATATTAGGGTTTAATCACCAACCTTTCATATAGAATTATCACTACTCAGATCCAAGGTTGAAACTGTTGACATCCACTTGCTTTAATTTTGGCAGGCCGACCCTTGTAGTTTTCTCTTAAACCCAAATTCTATAGCTTCTCTTAAATGATTAGTTCTCTTAAGAGATCATTAAATGTGTGAATGAGATAGTGGTTGATTATTTTTATGCATGATATATCATGAATATATTGAGTGATTATTGGAGGTGGTTCCTTTTAGAAACTCTCAATTTAAAATTGGCACAGATATATCATCTTCATAATTACCATTGTTTTTGTTCATGTCACCTTTTTGTCTTATGCTAATGGTCATGAACTTTGTATACAAAGTTTACTTATCTCAACTTATTTTAATCACCTGAAGTGACCACCCCCTTATCTCAACATGTCGATGTGACCTCATCCCCCACATGAGAGTGCAAGGCCCACCTCGATGAAGGGTAAGATAATATTGTTTGACCATGCATTTGTATGGATGTTTTGCAATTAAATTGTAAGTAAAGAGAGAATTGGTATTAGAGAGCATGTACACGATTAGAATGTTGAGTCATGATGTTGGAGTTTTGAATTTGAGAAGCCCTCATTGGGAATTATTTTGATTTTGCATGGATTTTCTTGAATCAAAATTTTCTTACAAATTTTCCTATAGTCTACAGGGGTGCTTGTAGGTATTTTATGTGTAATAGAGAGATGGTTCCCTCTGATACCCCTTGATGAAATTGATATTTAAGTGTAGAAATCGATTTTGTATACTTTTTTGTTCATTTATATCGTGGAAATTTTGGAATCTATGAATGGTTATTTTATTCGTTGTAGCTTTTCATGCAATCTATAGGGGTGCCCATAGGTCTTGTTATCCCCTACCCTAGGGATAACTAAGGAGATCATGTCTTGAGGCCCATAGGTTCTAGACATGGAATGTCAAGAGACGGATGACTTGAGCATGACCCTGGAGGGTCCCTCTTTTCTTCAGTGCAACCCATTTATCAACAACAACAATATCCATCCCACCAGCCTGATCCTGAAGTAGCAGTAAGTCTTGCTCCATGAGGTAATGAGTCCGAGTATCATGGTATGTGTCACTCTGATTATCGAAACACTTGAATATGTTGCATTGGATTCTCATTCATTTCATAACATTTTCTTGGAAATTATGCTCTTTAACTTGTTCATACATGGGAGGGTGACATGATGACCTAGTAAGTTAGTCTCCCTTTAGGATGGATTTCCTCTGGGTAGATCTATGAAAGGTCATCTTACATTCACTCCATACTTACCACTTTCCATCTTTATTCCTCTCATTTTCCCACTGCCTTTGTTTAGGCATTGGGATTTGCCACACTAGTAAGGGTTGTACCTTTTCTTGTGGGAAGAAGGGGATAAAGGCCTAGAGGGTAAAAGTAGTTGGAAAGAGTTAAAAGATAAAATGAAACCTTTGAGATGATTTGCCTAGGGATTCTAGAGAAATCAAGAAAAATATTCTTAGTAAGAAAGGAGAACACATAAGATAAATAATCACTCAAGGTATTAGTTGGTGGATGGGGGGTCTCATCATAAGTCGACCTATTATGAGCATGGGAATGTAGTGGTATGATACTACCATCTATCTAGTCACCAAACTAGGGTAGTGACTCTTGGTGGAATAGCCAAGAGAAAGGGGGTCTCATCACGAGCCAACCTTCTCAGATCTATGAAATGCTTGTGGATAATGTTGTCACCAATCCAGGACAGTGTCCCTCAACTCTTTTCTTGAAGCATAAAAGAAAAAGATCAAAATAAAATGAATTTAATGGGATAGGAGAAAATGGCATCTATGACAAGGTGTATCTCGCCCTCTTCAAAGGAACCCATAGGTAATATCTACATTTCCTTGTTATCATTGCACCCCATGCCCAAATACTTACCCCACACCACCTCACACACACTTACATGACCTAGATTGGTTCTCACCTCAGAAACACCCCAAAATTAAGGAGGATTAGCTCAATAGGACACCCTGAGACCTTCTCCAAACCCGACTTGTTAAACTGCATAATGTCTTTGACCATTTTTTTGGGTAAAGGCGGGTTTGTTGCACATTCTTGGGTAATTTGATTATTATACGTGATTGACATTGCTATAATACCTGTGACTTATGAACCCTTGGATGGCGTGCTTTTTGTTGTTGTACAACTTTTCCCAATTGACGGGTACATGTGGTGGAATGATTAGCTTGGACCTCCATGGGGATGAAATCCCACAGATGGATGTTGTGACCCCAACCAGGGGTGGGGATACATCAAATACTTGCACCAGGAAGAAAGAAGGATGTTACCCTCAGAGACTCTCTGGAGGACCTAGACCTAGGGGGATCTTGGTATTCTACCTGAACGTTGACCCTTGAGAGCCCATGACATCATCATTATGACCCTAGACATCATCCAAAGCTAGTTTTTTCATTTATGAGGGAAGTTGTGTGTTGTTTGGCACGTGTGGCATCAGCCAGGGCCTTTAGAGGCCAAACATTTTGCATATGGGACCCAACGTTCCACCCTAGGAGATCAACATCACCCTAGAAGGACATGATGCCACCCTTGGAGCTGATTTTAGGGTTTAATTACCTTCATTTATGTAAAAACTGCATTTTTGATGTAATTTGGCCAAGCCAGACTTTTTATGACCTAATTTTAATTAAAGGTCATTGATACTGTATAAATAGAGAGAAAGTACTCTCATTTTTCATCATCACTTATCGCACACTAAGTGTGGTTTGAAATTTGTTCCCTCTTTAAGGGTTATTGACTGAAATAACAAGTGCACAACTTCTTGGAGAGGCAATTTTTGGTGTATCTTGGCTATTTCTCATTGTGGAAGATCTTCAACTAGGGTTTGGATTTATTATTCTTGATGAAGTAAGTAGAAAATATGCAATTTGTTTATTTAATGAATGCTTGTGGTAAATTTTAATTGGTTCATGTTAAATATTATGAAATTGTTTGTTTAAATCCTAGGAGAGAAACATAAGTTACATCTTTCTCTCTATAGTTTTCCACTTGCTTAAATTTCTGAAGTGAAACTTGTTTAAGAAGTAGTTACTAGAGCCTTAAAGTGATAGCTCTCTAGTAGTGTTACTCTACTTTCCTATTGAATATATTATTTCAATAGTCTAAGGAAGGAAAAATTCACTAGGGCCTACGATCCCTTACTTTCTAGCAAATCTCTTTCTAGGACTTGGATTCTTGAGGCCTTGGGTCGCCAACACCTCCTCCATTCATCCCTTCTCCTTGAAAAAGTATTATCATTGATACTTTGCTCCAAGTTCTTCTGTTTCTATTGTGACCCCATAAACCCTAAAAGGCACTAGTCTACTCATTATAATGGATGATTGATCAAACAAACATTCAAACCTTTCTCCTTGAAGCTTTTGCTAACCTTTACCAACACTAAACTATACTGACTCCTTAACTAACTTGTTTTTGTTGAAAAACATGGTTACAACCATACTAATTCATGCTAAATTTCCGCATCCACCTACATAACTCACACTTAGCCCATCCAAAATTCAATTGTGACAATTTCCAGTGAATTTACTAGATAAGTGTTGAGTTTGCATGGCATTTTCTTGCACTTTTGACCACTAGAATTTGATTTTGTTGCAAAAGATTGCTACAACCATCTAACTATTGGATTACTGAGAGGGGGGGTGAATCAATAATAGAGAAATTCAATCCTTTTTAACCACAAAATCCAAGTGTTATATCAATGTAGCATTATCATCCAATAGTTGCAGAGTAAATAAATAATGAACAAATGAGAAATCATACACATACATAGTACACCAATGTTCTTACGTGGAAACCCAAAGCGGGAGAAAACCACATAATGATTTTTCTTATATGTCTTTAAGAATTACATTCATTGGAAGCACCAACTTCATTTTTTTCCACCTGCAACTGGAAGGAGGCTCAAACCCCATAGTTTCTCAGGCTACAACCTGATGGAAGCTCCAACTCACGAATTCTCTGGCTACAACCAGAAGGAGGCTACAACCCCCTAGTTTCTCAGGCTACAACTTGACGGAAGCTCCAACTCCCCATTCTATGGCTACAACCAGAAGGAGGCTACAACCCCCTATGTTCTCTGGCTACAACCGGAAGTGGCTACAACCACCTGTCCTTTCCCCATCCAACCTCCTTGACATATAAGTAGAATGATGGAACCATTGCCACACTATCACTATGAGACATACTGATGTAAACCTGTACCAATCAATCTTCACCAAACAACCTGTACCAATAACTTGAACCATGCATCCACCATGCATCAACTTGTACCTCAACCTGTAATCAACTTGTACCATAAACAAGTGCATCAACCATGCACCAGCCTATACCAAACAACATGTAATCAACCTATACCATAAACAATTGCATCAACCATGCACCAACCTATACCTCAACTTGTACCATGAACAAGTGCATCAACCATGCACCAAACATGTACAAATAACCTGTCACAACAACTTGTCCAAACATCCTATCACAACAACCCATATCATCAATATTATCAACCAAATTAGATCTACTCACCAATATCAATCACCAAGACAACTCTCAAAGATGTGCATCAACCAAGCATAACACAACAACTCATAATCATCACCAATATCAATATATTGTTCTAATAATATACCAATACAAGTATGCTACATCATCCATAAACCATGTGTCAACAATACTACTAACAAGTACCTCCAACCATGTACCAAGTATGTACCAATCATGCATCAACTACACATCAACTTTGACTCATCAAGATGTACCAACATCATCAACCAATCTGATCTGATCACATATACCTCAAATGTAGAAACTGGATATGTCACTGAGAAACCCATCACTGTATACTCATCAACCAATCTGATCTGATCACATATACCTCGAACACTATACCACAAGTCTATACCTCAAACCATGTGCTAGAACCTCACTGTTATACAACCTTTATCTGTACCAATAACTTTAGCAACATACCTCAACCAAAATCCCTCAAACATGAACCAATACTAAACTTCAATAGATCTGCCTCATATCAACTCTACAACAATCCATAAACTCCCAAGAGGGCATCCAACATATTTACAAGGCAAACCCTCAACTTGATTCATAAATTCAACACTACACATATGAGAACCATACCTTTTTTTTCTTCGTGTAGCATTATGTTGTCGTGAATCCACTGTCGCGATTTTTCTGCCGCACTTTTTCTGCTGCATTTTTCTGTCGCACTTTTACTTCTGCGATTTTTTTGCCTCACTTTTTTTGCCACACTTTTCCTACCACACTTTTTCTTCCACAGTTTTCCTGCTGCACTTTTTATGCAGCACTTTTCGTGCTGCACTTTTCCTACCACAGTTTTCCTGCCATACTTTTTTTGCTGCAATTTTTCGGCCGCACCTTTCCTGCTGCACTTTTCCTGCTGCACCTTTTCTTCCACACTTTTTTTGCCACAGTTTTCCTACCACACTTTTTCTGACGCACTTTTCCTGCTGCACTTTTTCTGCCACACTTTTCTTTATCAATAATACCTCCCCAAATAACCTTTCAAAAAAATAGATATTCAATGATATTCAAGTGTGTTTGAATGAGAGACCCTTGCCTCTTATTTATACTTTTATGTAGCTTCCTCAAGGGGTTACCTTCTAAACATCTTAACCCACTTTCCTTATTTTAGGGTTAACCCACTTATAACCACTTGTCCACTTAGCTTAACCACTTTCCATAATTACTAATTTCTCCATTAACTTTATTATTTAAATAATTTATTTTGCATCCTCTTTGACTTATAGTACACTCATCATTTCACTTTATTATTTAAATAATTTCTTCTTTGCAAACGACTTGACTACTTTGACCTTTTGGGGCTTCTAGATGACTCATGAGGGTTCTCCAACTTCACATGTCCATAAATCTCTAATCGTGAGGATTTATGTGACGTTCCACATACCACTAGAAATGACATGACATGTACTATCCATATAGAATAGTTTTACCTTCAAATATATCAAAACTCATACCATTATCGATCAAACAAACTTGGTTCCATTACCCAAACCTTTGTGCTACCAAAATTTCTTCAAGGGTTGACATCAATGACAACCAACCCAATTAATCAACAATCTCCTCCTTTGGCATTGATGGAAACACTATGATGCAATATTGAATTCATGTCATGCAATATTGAAGTGATATCACTCATGCTCTTCCTATGACCATCGCTCCCTCTAGAACCATGCCTTTGTGCTCTACATATGATAAATATATCCCCCTTTGTCATCAATGGAAAATGTATCTTTCCATCTAGGTCTGCTCCCCCAACCGAATTGTCCTTGGGGATACTCCCCCTGACTGGACTCTTCCTAAAACTGATCTCCCAACTTGAATTGTCCTCTTTATGGTGCTTCCTCATGTAAATATAAGAAATATAAGATAAGCATTCAAAAGAATTCATTTTGGAGTATAAATTACTTTGAGTCTTTGGCAAAGATACTCAAAGGCTCCCCATGGAAGCGGTTTTCTAAAGATGTCTTCCACTTGTTCTTTTTTGCCCACATATTCAACTCTGATGTTCTTCTCTACAACTTGTTCCCGTATAAAGTGATACTTGATTGGAATGTGCTTCATCTTGGAGTGCATCACCAGGTTCTTTGAGATATTGATGGTGCTTTTATTATCACAATAGATTGGAATGGGATCATCATACTCAACTTGCATATCTGTTAGAGTTTGTTTCATCCATAGAACCTATGTACAACATGTTGTTGCTGCAATATATTCTACTTCAACTATAGATAAGAATACTAATGACTTTTTATGTCTTAGCCATGATACTAAACACTCACCCAAGTAGAACGCTGCTCCACTGGTGCTTTGCTGGTCATCAATGCAACCTACCCAATCTGCATCTGTGTAGGAAATAAGTGATATATCCTTTCCTTTTGGATACCATAATCCAAACACTTTTGTTCCTTTGAGATATCTGAAAATACTCTTCACTGCTACGACATGTGATTCTGTGCTGCTTGAAATTGTTCCACCTATCAAACTGCTTGCATTATATCTGGTCTAGATGCTGTCACATATAGTAAGCTACCAATCATTGACATGTATTTCCTCTGGTCTGTAGACTTTGAATCATCATCTTTTCTCAACTTGTAGCTGGTTTTCATAGGCATGGTAACTGGTTTGCAATATTCCATTCCAAACGTCTTTAGCATTTCTCTGATATACTTGGTTTGAGAAATAAAAATTCCTTGGTTGCTTTGATGTATCTGAAGACCCAGAAAGAAGGATAGTTCTCCGAGTAATGACATTTAAAATTCATTCTGCATATCCTTTGAAAATTTTTGGTTTAACCTGTCATCTTTGCTTCCAAAAATAA
Source organism: Picea engelmannii (assembly GCA_009831015.1). Lineage (NCBI taxonomy): Eukaryota > Viridiplantae > Streptophyta > Pinopsida > Pinales > Pinaceae > Picea > Picea engelmannii. Next base: position 884,780 of record ML780141.1, on the reverse strand, counting down.
TATCATCAACATAAACTTCAATTAATAAAATACTATCTTGAGTTACCTTGATGTATAGGTTATTGTCTGCACTTCCTTTTCTAAACCCTTCCTACTATAGATATTTATCTAGTCTAGAGTACCATGCTTTAGGAACTAGTTGTTCAATGTAGAATTCTTATTCAAGTTCCTTGTTCATAAAATATTATTTCACGTCCATATCTATCCATAATTTTCAAGACTTTGCTACACAACTTTCCATAATTTTGACTCATATGTCACCTTACTATCATGAAGTACTACTACAACTAATTAATCAATCATATTGTACTTCTGCTAACTGAAGGCAATGAATATGTCTACTTAAATTCCACAAGTTTCTCGAAGGATGGTTCTCTGGTTTGTCTCAGCAATCGCATAGACTCCCCCTGTCTATTGTTCATATTATCTGGGAGTCTCTAAGCCGGATGGCTCAGAACAATTCCTTATTTGATGTGTATTCATCATCATCTTCATTGGTAGATTCATCATCTCTCTTGATCTCTGACTTTTTTATTTTTGTCTGTGGATTCATCTTTCACTACAATGCCTAAAAGTACAATCTCTTGAACTTGTTCTATATTTACCTGTCCTTCTTTTCTTTCGGTTGTTTTCCAAACCTTTATGTATCTGACATCTTTCTTTTTCTCTGTAGAATTTTCTTCATCTCGTTTTATTTCCAATCTTGCGATCTGCGGGACCTGGTCTTTGTTCACTTGTTCTTCGTGTTTTCTTATCCATACTTTATTATATCTGATATCGGTGTTCTCTTTCATGGAAGTATCTATCATTCTTCTACAATCACTAGCTATGTGTCCATAGTTATGACATTTGTAACATTCAAAATTACATGGGGCCACATAGGCATTTCTTTCTTGAACATTTTTATAATCCCTATAATCTACAACCTTATGTCCAAAATTAGTACAATAAAGACAATGGCCATAAAAGAAATTTTCATACCCGGGAGTGAATGATCTTCTTTGTGGTGTAGTCCTTCTGAAATTCTTCCTTGACTGATCATGATCATGATTGAAGCTTCTTTGTGTCTTGAACATGGATGGTCTTCTTGCAGATGTATCTTCAATAGTTTTCTTAGATTCTGGTTGACCATGATTACTTTCTTTGAGTACTTCTGCATAACTCTTTCTATTTTCTTCATTCTTCTTTTCTAGAAAACTAGAGTGCTTCTCTCCATTCTCTATAACTGATGTGGATGTTTTGGTCTCTTCAACGTTCTTGTTGATCTTGACGATTTTACTTCTCAATGTGAAAACTTCTTCTTCAAGATTCTCAACCTCTTCTTCTTTCTTCATTATCTAAGACTTCATGACTTCTTTTGCTTTCATGAATTTTTTTGTTCTTTTTTCTTCTTCAAGCTGAATTTTTAATGTGATTAGTTCTTCTTCAAGTCCTTTCTCTTCTTGACCAATTTCTGCCTCAAGCTGGTTCAAATCGTTAGTTATTTCCTTAAGATGATATGTCAATATCTTCTCTCTCATTTCTATTTCTTCCTTCTGTGTTGCTATGTTGGCTTTCAAATACTGCGTTTGCTATTCAATATTTTCTTCGATCTTTCTGTCTTCTTCTAGCTGAGTTCTTAAGTTCTCGATGACTTGTTGGGCTTCCTAAAAAATGTGAACACTTTTCTTTTGTTTTATCAATTCTTTCTTGAGTGACTTATTTTCTTCTCTTAGTTCATCTAAAGAACTAATCAATTCTGCTTCATAATTGTCTTCCTTTTCAATTAGTTTTTCTTTCTCATTTCCTTCATGGCATTCTATTTCAATATGTCCATGTTTTTCATAATTAAAGAAAAACAACATACCTCTGGTGATTATGTGCTCTTAATATTCTGAATCTGTTTGACATGGTGAACATAATTCTTCTTGATCTATATCTGCATCTTCTTTGGTATTTTATGAATCTATGATGGGTGAATAATATATGTCATGTAACTTATCCCAAAGTTCTTTTGCTGATGAAAAATTACCAACTTTTTCTTTTACCAGATTAGGTAATCATTCCCAGATGAAATCCATTTCTATTTTGTTATTCTTCTTCAATTCCTTCTTGGCTACAATCTTTTCCCTTTTTGAACTATCATATCCTGTAACAACTGATAGCCAAATATAATGTCCTTGTGATTGTAAAAATACTTTCGTCCTTCTGCTCCACATCTCATAATTTAAACCATTCTGACCATTAAACATTGGTACTCCATTCTCAAAATAATCCATGATCTCATTCCAATGGTTAAACTGTTTCCTGAAGGAACCTTCTCTGATACCAATTGTTGGATTACTGAGAGGGGGGGTCAATCAGTGATAGAGAAATTCAATCCTTTTTAACCACAAAACACAAGTGCTATATCAATGTAGCATTAGCATCCAATAGTTGCATAGTAAATAAACAATGAACAAATGAGAAATCATACACATACACAGTACACCAGTGTTTTTATGTGGAAACCCAAAGCGGGAGAAAACAACATAATGATTTTTCTTATATGTCTTTAAGAATTACATTCATTGGAAGCACCAACTTCCTTTGTTTTCCAGCTTCAACTAGAAAGAGGCTCCAACCCTCTAGTTTCTCAAGATACAACCTGAAGGAAGCTCCAACTACCCATTTCTCTGGATACAACTAGAAGGAGGCTACAACCCCCTAGTTTATCAGGCTACAACCTGAGGGAAGCTCCAATTCCCCAATCTTTGGCTACAACCAAAAGGAGGCTACAACCCCCTAGTTTCTTAGGATACAACTTGAGGGAAGCTCCAACTCCCCAATTCTCTGGCTACAACCAGAAGGAGGCTACAATCCCCTATGTTCTTCGGCTACAACTGGAAGGTGGCTACAAGCACCTGTCCTCGCCTTGTCCTAACCGACCTGACGTATAAATAGAATGATGGAAATGTTGTCACACTATCACTGTGAGATATATTGATGTAAACCTGTATCAATAAACCTACACCAAACAACCTATACCAATAACCTGAACCATGCATCAGCCTGTACGTCAACCTGTGATCAACTTGTACCATAAACAAGTGCATCAACCATGCACCAACTTGTACCAAACAACCTGTAATCAACTTGTATCATAAACAAGTGCATCAACCATGCACCAACCTATACCTCAACCTGTACCATGAACAAGTGCATCAACCATGCACCAAACCTGTACAAATTACTTGTCACAACAACCTGTCCAAACAACCTATCACAACAACCCGTCTCATCAATATTAACAACCAAATCACATCTACTCACCAAGATAAATCGCCAAGACAAATCTCAAAGATGTGCATCAACCAAGCATAACACAACAACTCATAATCATCACCAAGATCAATATGTTCTTTTAATAATATACCAATACAAGTATGCTACATCATCTGTAAACCATGTGTCAACAATACTACTAACAAGTAGTTCCAAACATGTACCAAGTATGTAGCAATCATGCATCAACTACACATCAACTTTGACTCATCGAGATGTACCAACATCATCAACTATACACCTCATGTATGTGCCAACTCATCAACCAATCTGATCTGATCACATATACCTCAAATGTAGAAGTTGAATATGTCACTGAGAAACCTGTAACTGTATACTCATCAACCAATCTGATCTGATCACATATACCTCAAACACTATACCAAAAGTCTGTACCTCAACCCATGTGCTAGAACCTAACTATTATACAACCTCTGCCACACTTTTCCTGCTGCACTTTTTCTACCACACTTTTTCTGCCACACTTTTCCTGCCACACTTTTTCTGCCACAACTTTTCCTGCTGCACTTTTCCTGCCGCACTTTTCCTGCCGCACTTTTTTTGTTGCAATATTTTTGCTGCACTTTTCCTGCCGCACTTTTTCTGCAGCACTTTTCCAGCTGCACTTTTCTCGCCGCACTTTTCCTACCGCACTTTTTCTGCTACAATTTTTCTGCCACACTTTTTCTGCCACACTTTTTTTGCTGCACCTTTTCTTCCACAGTTTTCTTGCCGCACCTTTTCTGCCACACTTTTTCTACCATAGTTTTCTTTCCACACTTTTTCTGCCGCACATTTTCTTCTGTAGTTTTCTTGCCGCACCTTTTTTGCCACAATTTTTTTGCCACACTTTTCCTGCCACACTTTTTCTGCCGCACTTTTTCTGCCGCACTTTTCTCTATCAATAATACCTTCCCAAATAACCTTTCAAAAAAATAGATATTCAATGATATTCAAGTGTGTTTGAATGAGAGACCCTTGCCTCTTATTTATACTTTTATGTAGCTTTCTCAAGGGGTTACCTTCTAACCATCTTAACCCACTTTCATTATTTTAGGGTTAACCCACTTATAACCACTTGTCCACTTAACTTAACCACGTTCCATAATTATTAAGTTCTCCATTAACTTTATTATTTAAATAATTTCTTTTGCATCCTCTTTAACTTATAGGACACTCATCACTTCACTTTATTATTTAAATAATTTCTTCTTTGCAAACACTTTGACTACTTTGACCTTTTGGGGCTTCTAAATGACTCATGAGGGTTCTACAACTTCACATGGACATAACTCTCTAACAATGAGGAGCTATGTGATGTTCCACATACCACCGTAAATGGAATGACATGTACTATCCATCTAGAATATTTTTACCTGAAAATATATCAAAACTCATACCATTATACATCAAACAAACTTGGGTCCATTACCCAAACCTTTGTTCTATCAAAATTTTCTACCAGACTTTATTCAAGGGCTGACATCAATGAAAACAAACCCATTTAATCAACCCTAACTGCTGCAAATTCTCTACAAAAGTGACATACTATGCTAGCTAGTCATTGCCAAATTTGCTTGCGACAACTTATTATCATTCTGCTAGGTTAAAGCTATTCTCTCTTGTCTTTGTAAAGAAATTTCAAGGCATAATTCTTGTGGTTGTTGTAAAATATTAATTGTTGTTATAAAATTTTGCATTATTGAAAATTCATATCAGCTAGCTTACTTTTTAAAGGTTCATGGTCTTATGAAGCACTAATATCATTTGGTACTTGAAAGCCACTATATTTTTCCTTTGTTTTCTTGTTTTGGGCAGGTACACCATATTTTCACTTTGCTTCATCTTTTAAAGACCTAGTGAACCTTTTTTGACTTGAGTGATCAATGAGAGGGGGTATTTCTTTTCAACCCTTTAGGTAACTAGGGATGTCTCCCCTAGGGTACTTTGACATACTCCTAAATAGAAAGGGGTTTCCTATTAAGGTGAAAGTGATAGGTCACCCTCTATTATGCCAATCTTGCATCCACTTTCCTTGGGCTTTCGTGAACATGACCAAGTGAACATTATTGATCATACCATTGAGGGCCCACAATGTTTCCTTAATATTGCACTTGAAGAACATCAAGAAGGAATAAAGGAAGTAGCTAGGAAGGCCAGAATGGAGGTGATAAATAATCTTGATCAGGAGTAGAGAGAAAAGTTGAAAAAACAAGAATTCCAAGTGTATACTAGACAAAAAATAATGAACCAACCTCTCTCTAATCGACCTACAACTTCACAACAAAAACCTTTGCTTATGAACATATTTCTTCCTAAGAATTCTCCTAAAGATGACAATATTGACTTAAATTTTGACTTGGAAGGTGCATTGGCCAAAATGCATGTGACCATTCTGTTGAGGGAAGTTATCAAAGTTCCATTATGAAAGAAAGGTTCAATTTTTTTTTCAACGTATCATATGAGCCAATAGACCCTCCAATTATGTTAAAAGCATACCATTTTAGGGTTCAATGTGATGGACACCCACCCTTATTCATGACATTACTAGTGAATAACAAATGTATTAACAACTATATGCTTGATTCAGGAGCAGGTGCTAACATGATGTATTTGAGAGTCATAAAGAAACTAGGCCTAAAGACCACAGGACCTTATAAGAATGTGTGTGTTTTTTAATCCAAGTCCATACCTTCTTATGGGGTATTTGAGAATGTTGGAGTATGCCTTGGTAAATACTACGAGAGAGCGATCCATATGGATATTGTGGTGGTGGACATCTCTGATGTGTGGGGGATGCTTTTGTTCAGGATATTTGCTGCAATGTTGGGAGGTACATTAGAGATGGATCTAACTTACATCAATGTGCCTATGAAGAATGGGACAATATAACACATTCCAAATATTCCAATGGAAAAATCCCATGTGCAAGAAATTAATAATTATGCTGAGCCCAGTGTGATACATGATCCAATCAAGGAAAATATTCCTATATTTTCTCCATAGGATTCACCTTTCACTTCAGAGGAATATTTTGATGAGATACAATGGCCAAAGAATGAAAAGTATCAACAAATCTTAGATAAATATAAGGACAAGGAATTTGGGACTGTCAAGGTACTAAATAAAGGGGATGATGACATATTGATCAAACCAAGCCAACAAGAAGTCCTTACAGCTGAATCCCACCCTCTTCCCTCTAGACAATATACTAGAATTATACAAGAAACAACCAAGTTTGAAGAAAAAGGAGTATCAAGAGGGAGATACGGTCTGTATGTGGGACAAAAAGAAAGGAGAGCCTATTGATGTTAAAGGGAATGCATAGTTTTGTCTTGGACCTTTCATAATTAGATTGAAGTCAGTCAATGATGCCTACTATTTATCCACGTTGGAAGGAAGAAAACATCTATTACCAGTTAGCAGATGCCTCATTAAACCCCATCATAGGGAAAATACTTGACTTCATAGGTAAGTACAGGAAAGTTAGGTAGGCATTTGCATACATTGTATATACCATATGCATATCATGCTAGTATAGTTTCATTTTCACATTCTATTTATCCATTATGTATATATGCATGCCTATCATTGTATTTTTATATCATATATGAGCGAGGGGTGATATCACCACCCTGAGGATTACTATTGAATTTTATTGAGATCTAGTAGGAACATGTGATACCAAAGATGTTGAGGTTCTCATGCACTCTATGGTGAGAACATGTCCCTGAGTTGGATCCAGATACTATCCCCTACCCTAGGGATAACTGAGGAGATCATTTCTCAAGGCCCATAGGTTCTAGACATGGAGTGTCAAGAGTCAGATGACTTGAGCATGGCCTCGGAGGGCCCCTCAATTCTTCAGTGCAACCCATTTATCGGCAACAACAATATCCATCCCACCAGCTTGATCTTGAAGTGGCAGTAAATATTTCTCCATGAGGTAATCATTCCTGAAATCATGGTATGTGTCAGTTTGATTATTGAAGAACTTGAATATGTTGCATTGAATTCTCTTTCATTTCATAACGTTTTCTTGGAAATCATGCTCTTTAACTTGCTCATACCTAGGAGGGTGACATGATGCCCTAGTAAGTTAGTCTCCCTTTAGGATGGATTGCCATTGGGTCGACCTATGAAATGCCATCATCCATTCCCTCCATACTTACCACTTTTCATATTTATTCCTCTCATTTTGCCCCTACCTTTGTTTGAGCATTGGGATTTTACACACTAGTAAGGGTTGTACATTGTCTTGTGGGAAGAAAGGGATAAAGGCCCAGAGGACAAAAGTAGTTGGAAAGAGTTAAAATACAAAATGAAACCTTTGAAATTCTTCACCCATGGATTCGTGAGAAAGCAATAAAAAGCTTCTTAGTTGTGACCCCAACCAGGGGTAGGGAGACATCAGAGACTTGCACCAGGAAGAAAGAAGGGCATTACCCTCAAAGACACTCTGGAAGGCCTAGGCCTAGGTGGATATTTCTCTTCCACCTGGACATTGACCCTTGAGAGCCCATGACATCATCATTTTTACCTTGGCTGTCATCTAGAGCTAGGGTTTTCATTTATTAGGGAACTTGCGTGCTGACTGGCATGTGTGGAATCATCCAAGGCCTTTGGAGGCCAAACATTCTGAATATGGGGCCCAACGTTCCACCCTAGGAGCTCAACGTCACCCTAGAAAGGAATGATGTCACCCTTGTAGCTGATTTTAGGGTTTAATTACCTTCATTTATGTAAAAACTGGATTTTTGATGTAATTTGGCTAGGTCGACCTTTTTATGACCTAATTTTAATTAAAGGTCATTGATACTGTATAAATAGAGAGAAAGTACTGTCATTTTTTATTTCCACTCATCACACACTAAGTGTGTTTTGAAAGTTTCACCCTCTTTAAGGGTTATTGGCTGAAATAACTAGTGCACAACTTCTTGGAGAGGCAATTTTTGGTGTATCTTGGCTATTTCTCATTATGGAAGATCTTCAACTAGGGTTTGGCTTGATTATTCTCAGTGAAGTAAGTAGAAAATATGCAATTTGTTTATGTAATGAATGCTTGTGGTAAAATTTACTTGTTTCATGTTAAAGATTATGAAATTGATTGTTTAAACCCTAGAAGAGAAACATAAGTTACTTCTTTCTCTCTATAGTTTTCCACTTGTTTAAATTTCTGAAGTGTACCTTGTTTAAGAAGTAGCTACTAGATCCCTAAAGTTCTATCTCTCTAGTCGTGTTACTCTACTTGTCTATTGCATATATTCTTTCAATACTCTAAGGAAGGAAAAATTAGCTAGGGCCTAAGATCCCTTACTTTCTAGCAAATTTCTCTCTAGGACTTGGATGCTTGAGGCCTTGGGTAGCCAACACCTCCTCCATTCATCCCTTCTCCTTAAAAAAGTATTATCATTGCTACTTTGCTTCAAGTTTTTTCGCTGCTATTGTGACTCCATAAACCCTAAAAGGCACTAGTCTACTCATTATAGTGGATGATTGATCAAACAAATATTCAAACCTTTCTCCTTGAAGATTTTGCTAACCTTTACCAACTCTAAACTAGACTAACTCCTTAACTAACTTTACATTGTTGAAAAAAATTATTACAACCATACCAATTCATGCTAAATTGCCGCATTCATCTACATAACTCACACATAGCCCATCCAGAATTCAATTATGACAATTGCCAGTCAATTTACTAGATAAGTGATGAGTTTGCATGGTGTGTTCTTTCATTTTTGACCACTAGAATTTGCTGATGTTTCAAAATATTTCTACAACCATCTAACTGCAACAAATTATCTGCAAAAGTGACATATTATGCTAGCTATACATTGCCAAATTTTCTTATGAAAACTTATTATCATTTTGTTAGGTTAAATCTATTCTCTCTTGTCTTTTTATAGCAAATTTAAGGAATAATTCTTGTGTCTATTGTAAATTATAATTGCTCTTATAAACTGTTGCATTGCTACAAATTCATATTAACTAGCTTACCTTTTAAAGGTTCATGGTCTTATGAAGCACTAACATCATTTGGTACTTGAAAACCGCTATATTTTTCCTTTGTTGTCTTTTTCTGGGCAGGTACACCATATATTCACTTTGATTCATCTTTTAAAGACCTAGTGAACCTTATTTGACTTGAGTGATTAGTGAGAGAGGGAATTTATTGCATCCTTGCCTTATTATTTTCAACCCTTTAGGTCACTGGGGATGTCTCCCCTGGGGTACTTTGACATACTCCTAAATATAAAGGGGTTTCCTATTAAGGTGGCATTGATAGGTCACCCACTGTTACACCAATCTTGAATCCACTTGCCTTGGGATTTGTGAAAGTACATATTATGAGATGACATGTCTCTTTATGTGAAATAGAGATATGGTTTTTGTGATATCTCTTGATAGAGATTATATTGAAGAGTATGATTTTATGTTTTAGACCTCTTATGTCATTGGTATTTTTGAAATTTTGACATCTGGGCGACTTTTTGATTTCCTGTAGTGATCCTTGGTGGTGACTGTGTTTTTTATTGATCCTATATTATTCTTTAGAATAATTTGAATATGATTTGTAGGATTATGACTAATTGGGAATGATGATGGGATATGAAATAATGGTTGGTATATAGAATTTATGAAATGGATGGATGGTTTAGATGGTATGGGAATATATTATGAAGATTTATATTGTGGTTGTGTAGAGATGGTATATATGGATAGGAATGGATTGAATATGATGACATGTATGGTAATAAGTAAAGTAAGAATGAAAATGTGGTTTACTTTGAACTTAAACCATTTCTGAGTGTTAAATATTGGAGATTGTACTTGTGGATTGTTCATATTGTTTTTTTTTCTTTTGAGCTTGGTATTATGTTGTTAACTTCTTCCAGATCCTTGGCCTATGCTTCAAGAGATTATGTAGAGAATTGTAGGTATAAGAATAGTTTTTGAGATGTTTCTTCTAGACCAATATTGTTGCTAGGATGGATCTTGTGTGTACTTTTGAATAGATCTTAAAAAATAATTTCATATTATTGAATTTGCTACTAAAATTGTAGTATTTCTTGATCTACCAGTTTCCTTTTCTCATGTTTATCTTTGTCTTCTTTGTGCATGTACTTGAATTCCCTTGCTGATGTCCTTGGTGTATCTGGATACCTATAAAAAAAAAATTCTTCTTCTTCTTTTTTTCTCTTTTTTTATGGGTTTCACCATTTTCTTGCCTCATCAATCCCATAAAGGTTTTCATGATGAGGTAAATTTTATTATTCAAATATAGGGATACCTCCATGGAGGTTTCCAGCTAGATATTTTTCCTAAATGCCTCATGGATGTTTTCACCTAGGTATTTTATTGATTTTTTCACTTTTTTTCTCAATAATCCTAGGTCAATGGGATGGGTTGAGAGAAATTATGCTCTTAGCCACATCCAAGTGGTGTAATTTCATAGTGGTTATGAATTATTTCTTTTATAGAGGCCTTTTAAAAATTTCGAGTCTGAAGCCATTTACTCGAAGGTGGATTCTCTCTTCATCTATGGTTCTTATCCTTTCTGAGCCATTATTATAGAATTTGTTAATATTGTAGTGACCTTTCCATATTTTTCTAAATTTTCCTTTGAAATATTTGACCCTTGAGTCATACAAGAGTGCCCAACCACATTCCTTGAAATTTATATTATTTATGACCCTATTATTCCATTTATTCATTTGTTGCTAAAATACTTTGGTATGGAACACTGTTTGTTTCTTGTATTCATCCAAGGAATTCAAGTGTTGTAGTCTCTACTTTTTTTTTGTTTGTAGCATCAAATAGGTACTTCCGCACATGTCTAAGTGTTTATATCTATGGAAGTCACCCAAAGCCTTCTACCTTGGAAATTTTCTTTCGTTAAAGCAATTATTAAAGTAAAGTGCTTTTATTAATTAGTTGAGTTTTAGTTAATGAAATGATAAATTTATTAGCATTAGTGACTTAAATATTATCCATTGATCTCAAGTGAGGTGAGAAGTAATCTCAACCATCAATCACTTTGGATATTAGGGTTAGGTCATTTCTGAATATTATGAAATCATGGCATGGGTGAAGGAGGAGACACTTAATACAATTGATACTTCTGATATAGAGAGGGTTGCATCATGAAGGACTATGATTCAAGGATATCTTGGATAGGTGGAGAAGGAATTCCATTTAGAGATCACTATAGGTTAGGGAGAAGAGGGAACAAAGGTAGTCATAAGTGGGTTTCAACAGATTTGAGCCACAATAAAAGGGTCATGTCATATAGTCTTTATGCACATGTACATGAGTTTCAGTGGAAACATACGTGTATACATGGGTTTGTTTAAGGAAAAGTGGATACATATTGGGAAATGTGAAAGTTAGAGATTGTGCAATAGACCGATAGTTGCTAGGGTTTGTAGGTACTATTTGATTTTTTTTTTTTTTCTTTGTGGGCCATTTTCCCAGTAAGGGAGCCCTTGTAATCTTTGTAGTTATTTGAATGATAAGATTAGTTGATGGGAAAAATATCTTTGTGTATTTTGTTTGATATTTTGGTTTCCAATATTGCTTCCACTATATTTATTTGAGTTGATTATTCCAGCAACTGTATTATGTTTTATGAGCTACTAATTTTATTTAAAGTAAGGAAATCACTAGATAAGAAAGTACCTAGGTACCAAAGTAAGGAAATTTAACATGGTATCAGAGCCCATGCTCTAAAAAGGAGGCCATGTTTTAGATGCATGGAAGTTAGAAGTGGAGCTATCAAATCTACTTGGATATCTTAGCAGATCGATAACCAGTAGTCATAAATCAAGGGTTGGATTTCAGGGAAAAAACCATACTAATGTAGAACTAGGTTTTGTAGTCATTGAGAGTTGTATGTGGGTTGTAGTAAGAAAAACCATGTACACACGTGAGTTTGATTAGGGAAAGTCACATACATATGCAGGTTTTAGTGGTGATAGGCATGTACATGATCGTACAGGTCGGTACATGGTAAATTTCAATAGGAGGTTATTTTCAGGGTAGTTTATTAGGTCTAAAGGATTACATCAACAAGTTTGAGAGTTGAAGATAGATTGGATGGAGCATACAACTTCCTATCTTGGAAAGAAAGAGTTTTTTCGTATTTGAAGGAATATTAACTTTGGGAGTTAGTGCACAAAGTAGTTGTTCAACCGAAAAATTCGTTAGCTTTGGTAGCTCACGAGAAGAAGGAGATTAAAGTTAAGTAGGTAATATTTGATTTAGTGAAGGATCATATAATTCCTCACTTATATGAGAAGAATAAAACCAAATATCTGTTCGATTCCTTGGTAGGATTATTCTAGAGCACTAGCATGAATAGTAAGACGTTATTAAGAAATAAACTCAGATCTATGCAGATGTCTAAATCTAACAATTTTACTAGCTATTTCATGAGGATCACTCAGGTACATGATCCGTTTGAGGGAGAAATCAGAGGATGTAGAGCTCGTGAATGTGACATTGAATGGTTTTCCCAAATATTGGGAACTATTTGTCAAAGGAGTCTACGCTCGAGAAAAAATCCCAGATTGATAGAGGCTTTGGGGTGATTGCATCTAGGAAGAGACTCGAGAGGAGTATAAAATTAGTAAGTAGGGAAGTAGTGATGATAACTTGACCCTTTTTAGTAAGACAAGGAAGATCAAAGGAAACAATTCCAAGAAGAAGGGTAATGGTGATGGAGGAATATCACAGTCAGGGAAGAAGAAGGAATTGAGTAAAATTAAGAGATTCTCATGTCATAAGAATGGAAATTATGCATCTTAGTGTCTAGAGATGAATAAAGGAAGAGGAAAGACACATACATCAAAATTAGCAGAGATACAACTATATGGGTTTGCAATGAAGTTTTAAAAGGATTTCTCACTAGTTTCTTTCCTTTCTACCAACACAACAACCAACAGTGCATGGTACTTGGACAATGGTACACATCATCATATGCCATAAGAACGAGATATATTTAGTAGTCTAATGGAGAGGGAATTTTTGGAACATCAATCATTGATGGTTCATCAATTATGGGTTCATTCGGTAAATAGGTCGACCTACATCTGGACATAGTCAGTCGGATGATCGATCAACACACCAAAAAAGTCAGTCGAGTAGTCGATGTGTCTGTCAGTCGTACAATCGAATAGTAGTAGGAATATAGTTGGGTGGTGGATCGACTAGCCCTGTAATTGACTACACGTTGGATGGATAGTTATTCAAGTCGAGTCACATCAACTTGACTTGATAAAACAAATTTCGTGGAATAAACTCTAATCACCGAAGGTTGTATGTGGACAAGATATTCTGGATTATGTGAGAGTCATTTAAATATTGAGTCTATAAAAGAATACCCATTATGTCATTATCATATTCCAAATTAATTATTTTATTTTTCACAATAGATCATGTGGATAAATATGTGTAATATGCATTATGATGTTCTGATCAGAGTACTCTATGCTTAAGTGTTGTAATGATGTCTTTAGATGCCACCTCTATTCTTCAAAAAACAATTGTCTATCTTTAGTTGTCTACAATATTGTTTTCTTTATTTCATATTGTGTTCCATTTCATCCTACAACATGGTATCAGAGATGATGGTTTGAAAACCTCGACCTATTATATGAAAACCTTGCTGAGTCGGATCTGTTGTGTGATTGACTCTAGGCCAGTGGTTTTCTTATTGGAACTTATTGAAACAAAAGCAATATGTATATCGAATATGGTTTCAAAGATCGATCCTATTTTTCTAAACAGATCAAATTATATAGTATGGGCTCCAGATATGGAAAATATGTTGAAAAGTAAGGGGATGTGGCAGTATACCAAGGTCGTAATTCTAGATAGAACAAATCCTTCGTTAAAATTTTCCATTGTTGGAAAGAAGGATGAGGCTGTAGGGGTAATCATGACCTACATCACCTGTGAAATTTGTTTTCATCTCAGTGGAATTGACTGTCTATGTCTGGAATAGAAGAAGATGAATACCTTGTTCAATCAAGTCGAAGAAAGCCACATCATGCAGTTGGAGAAAGAGTTGATCTCTCTCGATCCTCATTCCTTTGAAAGAAAAGAGGACTATTTAGCACCCATCAAAGAACTCCATTTGAAGTTGATTTAATGCAAAGAAACCTATAAGAGGAAGGATGGAAACCTCATTGAGTTGGTCTTAATAAATTTAAGAACACCATTTAATGTGTTCGTATAGACCTTTTGCACCAACTATCATGCACACAAGCAAGATGGTAAGGACTACTCCTTTGAAGTTTTTTGTGAACTTTTAATTATTGATCAACATATATTGCTTGAAGAAAGAAATATTGGTGGTAAGCACCGGGCACACTTGCTTAAGGGAAAGGGAAAGATGGATTCTAGGAATAGAGTGTGGAATGATGCTTCTGCACAAAAACCTACATATATGATTAGGGACCCTAGAGACAACCACAACGAAATCAAAGGAAGAAAACATGCTGGTACTGTGGAAAGACTAGAAATGTCAAGAATAAATGTTTCAAGAAGTGAGATGATTTAGATGAGAAGTTTAAGAGGCTTGAAGGAGACGTGTTGACTGTTCTCTAGCCGACTAATAATTTCACCTTACAAGTTGGGACTTCTTAGGCCTTGATGTATCATACCATGCATAATGAATGGGTTTTCAACTTTGGGTGCACTCATCATATGGAAAAATATGCCACTGTATTCATGAGACTGGATAAAGCTGAAGAAAGAAGAATCTATGTTGTTGATGATTTTTATTTGGATGTTGCTGGTCAGGGTGATGTCGCTTTTCGACATGGTAAAATTTATGATGTCTATCATGTACCAAATCTCAGTGCTAATCTATTGTTTGCTTCTCAGTTGAATCAGACCAGTGAGATTGTAGAATTATGGCCATATTGATTCTATGTTCAGGATTTGAAGAAATGGAAGTCGATTGTCATTGATGGGATTTTGGACCTGACTAACAACTTATACAAGTTTCGTGACTTATCTTGATTTGAATTGGAACCAATTGCACTTATTTCTCATACTAATGAGAGAATTCAAATTTGGCATGAATGATTTGGATATCTAAATTTGAATAGTATATAGGAATTGGAAACTTAGAACATGGTTGTTGTTTTACCGAAGGTGTTTCCTCCTAAAGGTGTATGTAAGGGTTGCATACTTGGGAAGCATCATAAGGCACCTTTAGAATCTAGAAAATTGTGAAGAGAATAAAACCTGCTAGAATCGGTTCATAGTGATGTATGTTCTATCAACTTACCTTTAGTGGCAGGTGTAAGGTACATTTTGACTTTGATTAATGATTTGTCTCAGTTCACATGGGTCCTTTTCCTGAAGAATAAAAACATTATCTTTGAGAAGTTCAAAGAACTATGGACCTTTTCTAAAAAGAAATGTGGTCAATCCATTAAGTTCTTGAGATCTAACAATGGTGGTGAGTATATTAATCAACCCTTTGAAGAATACCTACTTCAATCTGGTATTGAATGGTAGAGGTCGGTTCCTCACACACCACAGTATAATGGAGTTGCAACATGCAAGAAAGAGACATTAGTCGAAATGGATAGATATCTTATGTAGGCTAAGGACCTGCCTCATTGATTCTAGGCTAAAGTGGTGTATCATGCTAATTATATACTCAATCACATCTCGACTCAAGTGGTTCCTTCCATGACTCAAGTTGAATAATGGTATGGGAATAAAACTTATGTTGGACACCTCCGTGTATTCATATATATTGTTTGGGATCACATTCCTGATGATTTTCAAAATAAATTGGATGCAAAGAGTCATACTTGCATTTTGATGATACTCTGAAGATTCAAAATCCTATAGACTATTTTATCCTATCTGACATAATGTTTGTTTTGATGATAAGTATTCTAGAGTCAATTTGTTGAATTCCTCCTCTAGATTGTTGTAGGATGCTCCCTTTGATTCTATATCAAACACTATATTGCATACTCCTCTCTTCATTCCTTCGACTGGTCTATCAAACCTTGTGCCTATTTCTTCTTGACTATCGATCTTTGAATCAACTAGTCCAACACATTCTTTTTCTACTGGTCTACCAACTGCAGAGCCTCTGAATTTTGATCATTCTACTGAAGAGAACCACAGTTCACCTATTTCTTGTCTACCTCACTAGGCTACAAAGACCATGGAATCCACTGGAGATGATGTTGGAGATGCATCCTGCGGATGATAGACCCAAATTCAAAAGAAACATGCCAACATTTCCCTCATAATTCATGTCCTTGAAACCTCTGATCCGGTTACCTACTCTTATGGAGAAGGAAAAATTGAATGGGAACATGCCATGGAGACTATGATTGAATCCTTGTTGAAGAATCAAACCTGGGACTTGGTTCCTAGACCACATGGAAAGAACATTGTGAAGTGTCGATGGGTCTAGAAGACCAAATTTTTCTTTGATGGTTTTGGCATAAAGAACAACTTAGTGAGAAGGTATTTTCTCAACAAGAAGACATCAACTGCATTAAAACCTTTTCATCTGTTGCAAAGATGAACTCAGTTCGATTAATTCTTTCCCTTGCTGCTTGTTTTGGACAGAAACTTCATCATATGGATGTGAAGAGTGCCTTCATTCATGATGATATATTTGAATAAATTTACATGGAACAACCACATGGATTTGTGACGCATTCTAATTTGGTATGTCAACTCAAGAAGTAGCTTTATGGTTTGAAGCAACCGCCCCCCCCGAGCCTGGTATGCTAAGATTGACAGTTTCTTTCTTAGGCTAGAATTCAAATGGTGTGCATATGATCACAATTTGTATGTTCTCAACTCCAACAGAGACACCTTGATTATTTTTGTATATGTTGATGAATTAATGATTACTGAAAATACTAATGCTCTCATCTTTAAAGTGAAGAAACAACTTGTTGACTCCTTTGACATGACAAATCTTGGCATTCTGGATTCTTTTTTGGGTCGTTGAGTATTACTACTGTGTGATGGATTTGTTATTTATTAATCTAAATATGTAATGGATCTATTGAAACATTTTAAGATGGTTGATTGCAAGCTTTATGCCACCCCTTTTCAGTATGGAGTGAAGCTTACTAAAACTTTCTAGACACGCGTTGTCAGTGCTACACTCTATCGACAATTGGTCAGTATTATTATTTATCTTAATCATAGTCTACTTGATATATCCTTTATTGTTAGTGTTGTTTCTTGGTTCATGCAGGATCTCAGATAAATCCACTAGAAATTCACTAGAAATCAGTCAAACACATTGTTCAATATATGAAGGGTACCACTCAATTTGGTATCAAATATTGTTAGAGTTCAGATTCGCTAGTCGACTCCACCGACTCTGACTAGGTTGGCGATGAATATGACCAAAAGTATACTTATGGGTATGTGTTTCGCTACAACACTGTACCTTTGGTGTGGTCATGCAAGAAACATAAGGTAGTCTCTTTGTCGACTACAGAAGAAGAATATTGCGACATTGTTCAAGAAGGTACCGAAGAAGTTTGGATTCATCAAATTTTTGGAGATATTGGATTTCCTATTCAGACCTCAAATACAATCTTATATGGTAATCAAAGTGCCATACAGGTTGATGGAAATCCTATTGCTCATATTAATATGAATCATGTTGATCTCCATGCTCACTATTTGTGATAGTTGGTTCATGATGACGTTGTTTCTCTTGAATATTTTTTTGATGAAGATCATGTTATTGATATCTTCACCAAACCTTTAGCTGAAGCCATATTTATCAATCTCTATACTTTTCTTGGGCTTCAGGAAGATGAAATTATGGGGGGGGGTGTTCAAGTTATGTAATTTCACCTCCTGAACCTTCATAGATATGTGTTGATAGGGGGGTGTTGGCACATCAAGAATTGATGGTTCATCACACATATTATAGGTTCAATAGGTTGAGAGGTCAACCTAAATATGGACAAATTCAATCAGGTGAATAACCAACACACCACAACATTCATTCAAGTAGTCGACGTGCATGTTAGTCAGAAAGTCGACCAACAGTTGAAGACAATCAGGCAGTGGATCAACTAGTCCTGCAATCGACTACGATTTGGATAGATATGTTGGAAGATTGGTTGTTGTCATTGATGTCAACCCTAGTCATGAGTTTTGGACCGCAATATTGATAAAGGTATTTGGACATGAAGGACAATGCACATGCATATACAACACCCATGAATGCATAGTATACATCATGTTGTTTCCGATGGTATGTGGCACATCATGTGGATCCTCATGGTTGAGGAGAAATGATTTTTTGAAGATGACAAATTGAATTGAAGAAGGAAGTACATGTAGGCCCTGAAGATAATTAAAGAAAAGAATTACAAAATAAGAAAGTGTCAGGTCGGCCCTAATGTTAAAATGAAGTGACATAAATCGTATAAATAAGCATCATTATACATTCATTTGATACAAGTCGAATTTCAGAGGTAATAAGAAGAAAATAAGGCCGGATTTCAAGGGAGGATGAAGTCTTTTGGTGATGTGTTCTAAGGTATGTTATTTTCAGGTCATCTTACCATTTTTGCTATAACTTTTTTTCTAGAAATATTCAGATGGTACAATCTCTATGGTATTGAGAAGGCATATCAAGGTACCTCTAGTAAAAATTTCAGCTCTTGATTTGCTATAATTATAGAGATACACTCTATGGAAGATAGGGTTTGTGACCAGTCGTGAAGCTAGTCAATAAACAGGTGTTCCGGGTAAAACAGTCATAAATTCTTCATCGAGAATCCAAATGAAGTGGGATGGATTTCATTGGGAAGAGTATGGACTATAGTTTCTTTTGTGCAAGTTTCAGAATCGGATGTTAATTATTGAGTGCAGGGAATTCTGTGAAAGTTCACTCTCCTGAATAGACCATAATTGAATAAAGTCTACCATTCTTTCTATAACCTCTTTTTGGGGAGGATTCAAGGAGTGAAAATTGGAGGAGTTTTAGAGAATACATTGAGTAATATTATCTACAGGAT
>ML780141.1:809580-860782 GCA_009831015.1 Picea engelmannii | reverse complement strand
ATAACTATTGATTATTTCTCATATATTGTGCATGGTGTATTGTGGTGTATTGGTGTAACTCTTATACTATTGTTCATTTCTCATTGGATATAATTGAATGGTTTAAGTATAAGTTGAAAAATGTTTTAAATTGTACTTGATACCGATTCACCCCCCTCTTAGTATCATCAAGATAGTCGATCAAGTCGAGTCCCATCGATCTGACTTGACATAATGGATTTCATGGAATCAACTCTAACCACCAAAAGTTTTATGTGGACAAGATCTTTTAGATTATGTGGGAGTCAATTAGATATTGAGTCTATAAAAGAAGAACCCTTGGGTCATTATCATATGTCAAACGAAGTATTTAATTTTTCACAATAGATCATGCAAAGAAAGATATGTAATATACACTGATATTTTGATCATAGTACTATGTGATTAAATTTTGTAATGATGTCTTTATATTCCACCTTTCTTCTTCAAAATGTTTCTTCCCTCTTTGGTTTTCTGTAGAATTGTGTTATTTGTTTCATATTGTGTTCCATTTGATTCTCCAATAGGACTAAGGGGTGGATCTTGGTGATGATTCTAAGTATGTAGTGAAGGTAGAGGGAATGAGTTTATTCCATATTGATCCAGGACGTTCATTTGATTCCAATGGTGTGATTTATGTACTAGGAATGAAGAGGAACTTGATCTCATTCTCAGCTATGGAAGACATGGGTTTTTCCATTAATTTTCAGAGAGTGATATTACTCGTATATCTATAGAAAGATATCCCATACACAACATTGTTCAATGGGGTTAAAGAGAGAACTTTATACATGTTGCACGGAAAGTTAGTTTAAGATTTAGTACTTGAAAGTGACAAGCTGTGTGAGCTATGGCATAGGAGGATGGGACACTTGCACTACAATATGTTGTCGATTCTAAGGGGTATTGTTACAAGTCTTCTAGAGTTTAGTGTTGAACAACAAGGAGTGTGCAGAGGGTGTGCACTTGGAAATAATGCCAAGGATTATTTTCCAAGTAGTGAGAGTAGGTCCAAGGGGATCATTGATCTTATACATTCGAATGTGAGTGGATCATTGTTAGTAGCATCAGTGCAGGGAGCCTTATATTATGTGATTTTAATTGACAACTTTTTCAGTAAAACCTATATCTTATTTATGAATACCAAGGATGAGGTCTTCGGTTAGTTTCAGGAGTTTAAGGCTTAGGTGGAGAAGCAGGAAGGAAAGAAGATCAAGGTATTGAGGTCGAATAATGGTGGAGAGTACACTTTCAATTACTTTAAGTATTTCTACAAGGGGGTAGGGATCAAGAGGGAGTTGAAAAATCTCATAAAACCCTTATAAATATGGGGTTATGGAGAGAAAGAATCGATCCATCATCGATTCAACTATGGCTATGATACACAACTAGGAGTTGCCTATGTTTCTTTGCACAAAGGTGTGTAACAAAGAAGTATATGTGTAGATAAGGATTCCTCACAAGATATTGGGGGAAAATACTTTGGTGGAGGCATTCTCAGGGGTGAAGCAAGAGATAGGACATTTGAGGATCTTTGGTTGTCCAATCTACATCCATGTGCATGTGAAGAAGATGATGAATTTAGAGCCTTCAATACATAAGGGTGTATTTTTGGGATACAATGAGACCTCAAAGGATTACAGGATCTTCATAATAGTGCACTGGAAGACAATTGTGAGAATAGATGTTAATTTCAAGGTGAAATTGGAATCTAGGAAATCTTAGGAGTCATCAACAATGACAGAGGATGAGGAGAAGCAGAATCCAAAGGATGAGAAACATTCAATATCTTCCATTTTAGGGATTTAGACTTTAGGTGGGGAGGAGGAGTTATCCCCTTCCGGTATTTTCATGAGACCTAGGTGTTTATTACAGATATTGAGGTATGTTGGTGAGGCTCTTGGGAGCTCAGTCAGAGAGAGAAGGCCTATGATAAAGTTTTCAAACTATATGGTGCTTATGAGTAGAATCATTGATGTTGAGCCTTCTAGTTTTGAAGAAGAAATAGATCAACAGGTTTGGAAGGATGCCATAGTCGAGGAGTACACCTATATTATGAGGAATTATGTTTGGGAAATAGCGTCAGGAATAGAGAGGAAATCAATTGTGAGTTCCATATATCTCTACAAGATCAATAATGTTATATATCATAGAATAAGGAAGTTCAAGGTGAGGTTCGTGGAGAGAAGTTTATCCTAGAGAGAGGGAGTGGACTATGAGGAGACATTTTCTCCAATCGCTAGGTATGCTTCTATTCAAGATTTTATTTCTATTACTTCAGTTATGAGGTGGAGGATTCACCAGATGAATGTGAAGACATATTTCCTCAATGATATCATTGAGGAAGAAGTATATATAGAGAAACCTCAGGGATTTGAGGTACATGGGAGGGAGTCTCATATTTGTAGGCTTAATAAATCCCTGTACAAAATCAAGAAGGAACCTAGGGCATGCTATTCCAGGATTGATGGATACTTGTGGAGTATGAGATTTACCAAGAGTGAGGTGGATCCTAAATTGTACTTCATACTTGTTGGGGATGATCCACACATCTTGGTTATGTATGTGGATGATTTATTTTTCACAAGTGCATAGGATATTATAACAGGGTGCAAAGAATATTTGGATATAGAGTTCAATATGAAGGACATTGGATTGATGCATTATTTCTTGGGGTTAGAGGTATGGAAAATATCAGGAGATATACTCCTTAACTAATGGAAGTACATAGTAGAGATATTGAGAATATTCAAGATGAAGGACTGTAGACTGATGGCTACACCTATGCTTACCAATCCAAAGAAGGTTGTCACTCCATATTAAAAGTTGGTGGATCCCATGCTATAGAAAAAGATGATAGGGTCATTGATTTATTTGTTCAACAGTAAGCCAGATACATTTTTTGATGTGAACACCTTGAGTCAATTCATGGTGGAGCTGAGGTAGGTGGATTGGATAGTAGTGAAGCATCTGTTCAGGTACTTGATAGGTGTAGTGGAGTATGGATTGCGGTAAATTGGAGGTAATGGAGTGAGGATGCAGGGATATTCAGAATCATAATGGTTAGGGAGTGTAGTAGACAAATAGAGTGCCTAAGGGTGTTGATTCAGTTCGGGATCAATAGTGATTAAATGGTTTAGAAAGAAGAAGAATTATGTAGTTCACAATTCAACAGGGGCAAATTATATGGAAACAGGTATGGGTAGTTGTGAATTCATTTGGATTCACAAATTGCTTACATTTTTATTTGATTAGGAGTTGGAGCCTATGATGATATACTGTGATAATCAAAATTGTATCAAACTCTCTAAGAATTGAGTATTCCATGATAGATCCAAGAATATTGAGATCAAATATCACTTCATCCAATACAAGATCGATAAGTGAGTAGTGACTCTTTAGTATGTTTCCATGGATGAGAAAATTGTAGACATTCTGACCAAACCCTTGGTTAAAAGGAAGTTTGTGTTCTTCGGGGAAAAACTTGGAGCAGTGCAAAATACCTTACTTATTAAGAGGGAGTGTTGATGTTTGTAGCATCAGGAAGGTACTTCTGCAAAATTCTAAGTGTCTATATGTGTAGAAGTTGTGAAAATCATTTTACCTTGGTAATTTACATTAATTAAAGAAATTATTAAAGTAAATTATTTTATTAATTAGTTGAGTTTTATTTAATGAAATGCTAAATTTATTGTCATTAGTGAATTAAATGTTATCCATTGATCTCAAGTGGGGTGAGAAGTAATCTCAACCATCAATCATTTTGGAGATTAGGGTTAGGTCATAACTAAATATTATAAAATCATGGCAAGGGTGAAGGAGGATGTGATGTCCCGGATTCGAAACCCTTTGTAGTTGTACATATAGGTTGGTGAGTCATTGGAACCAAGTGTAAATGTAATGTACATTTAGGCTGGTGAATCGTTGGCATTAAGTTTTGGTGTTTACCGCATCTAAGAAAGTGCACTGAGAATTGTTATAAACACAAGGTGCACACATTTTATGTGTTGTGCGCACCTGGGTAGGTGCGCTCATTGCACTATGTTGCACGAACTAGGGTGAGTGAACAATAATGAATTGGAAGTGTGTAGTGTTGAGTTATATATATGTATATATGAATATTTATGTATTGAGGCCAGAGAACCTATCCGATTATGAGGCTAGTGAGCTTGGACGCAGATAGGTTAGTGTGCCTATCCATGTAAATATAATCATGAATATTAATGTAATCTTACATCACTGCACACAGATAGACTCAGACGAAAAGAGATGGGGGGCCAACTCCACCAAAAAAGGGAAAAGGGGCAGGGGATATTTTAATAATATTTCCAAATAGTGTGATGGGGATATGTTTTTATCATAAGTTCCCAAGTGTAGGGAATGGGTCACCAAGTGGCTTAAATCTACTTCTAAAGGTGACAAGTGTCAAGGGGAAGGCATGCAATATATATTGTTGGACTTAGTGTATTTTGGGCAATATTATGATTATTATTGTGTGAAATTATGAGAGGAGAGGGATCGGGAGAGAAATCATGTTGAAGGATGTCATGAGAAGAAGGGGGTCAGACTGTATAGAAAATACGATTGTTACCTTATCTACACAAAGAAGCTTGTATGGAGTTTTGGAGTTGTAATCTAAGTTTATTTTCAAGGAGACGGGTTGAAAAACCATTAGTAGTCTCTCTGTGTGATATATTGGTTGTTTTGAAGTGGTTTTCAGACCCGAGAGCATACTCCCCAGGGGAGAGTATTGATGAGAATTGTTCCCTAGTGCACTGAGAATTAGTCACAGGGATTAGAGACTTCATGTCCGACCTGTTGCTCGTAACCCTGGAAAGGGAAGTGGGGCAGTCGAAGGACTGGTGAACAGAGAAGGGGAACACTTCCTTGGGCGTGATAGGTGCGTGGAGAATGAGAGATAGTGGAATATTGTAGTAGTGGGCACCTAGGACTGAGTAATTCGGTTGAGAGTCACACCTTAGTGTGTCACTATAAGTATTTTTCCCTAGTGGAGTTGAGCCCCAACTCAGAGGTGACCTGTTGTTGAATGATTATGAGAAACAATGTCTATGACTAGGAGGAATGTCTGAGTTAAGTCTGTAGTTGGTGGATTTCATAAAATACAAGTGTTCTTAATGTACTTGTCTTGTTTACTCTATGCTTGTTTATCTGTTTTTGACATGGGTTAATTCTTACATGTCCTTCCATATAAGTATTTGTTGTTATTTTGTTTATTTTTGCTTGTACATGTAATTATGGTGCTTATAGTACATATTTGTAGTTGTGCATGTATATGACCAATGTGGTTAGTCTTGCTTGTTAAATTAACAGGGTGATTTTAGTTATGAGTCGTCAAGAAGAAGATTGAGTTGACAGGTGTGCAGGATGGTATCTTGTGTACACCATCGGGTTGGAATTATGTGTGGATAGAGAGTCATATTCTGTGCACAATGAATTCTGAGTTGGCACATGACACCTAGATAGTTGTGCGCGTAGTTTTGCTGTGTGATCAATATGCTAGTGCGCACAATTTTGAGTTATTTCCACTACTTAATGTTGTATTGAAAAGAAAATGTTTCTTTTGTTGTTATAATTTGTGTGGCATAACTCAGGCTTGGGTTGAGCACATTACTTTAAGTTATACTGCGCGGACTTCAGTTAGAGTAGAATCTACACATTGAAACTTCAATGTAATATTGCTCAATAGTATGTTCGGGATGTTCCAGTTTGGTTGAAATAGAGCTACGTAATTTTAGGTTGTGTGACCTGGCCCATTCTTGGGTGGCTGGGGATGTTACAAAGTGGTATCAGAGCTATTGGTTCAACACTAGACTGGTATGGGCCAGAGCCTATAATGAATAGATATGTGTGCTAAAAATTGGTGCCGCACAGTGCATGATTTAGTTTGCACTGAAAAACTATTGATGCATGATATAGATTTGTGATGCGCGAAAGAGTATTGATGTGCAGCTGTGCACACTAGAGTTGGGATGTTAAAATCATCCAATAAATTCAAGGGAAGGATTTTGAAAAAATAGTTCAAAGTTTTCATGTAGTTGTTGCATGAAATCATCTAAAAAATCTTATTTGCCTGCACATTTTGTAGAATTCTCAGTGAATAGAGCAGGATAGAGTCAATGCAAAAGGTTAAAAGCATGGAAGATGCATGGATGAATTATAGTCCCGATGATGAATTCAAATATTTGTATGTCGTCTTGGGTGCTAATGGTACATAATCCAAGGTGGAGCGCATGAAATTGGTAGAAACTATAAATGTAATGCAGGAAGATGTTTAGAGCTATATAGATGATAAAAAAAATATTATGAGAGCCAAGGAGTAGCAAGATGAATTCAATGTCAAATTGATGCAAATTCTAGATAGAATAGAAAACAAAATGGATAAGGAAATACAGTTAAGTAGATCAAGAAGTCCCAAGTCTCATGATGAGAAAAGAAGAGAAGAAAAGTGCTTGTAAGAATTCTTCAGGAAAAAAAATAGTAGCTCAAGTCCATCTCCTGTCAGAAAGAATAAGAGAAGGATTAGGGTGGATGAGCTACATGGAGAAATGACTAAGATAAAGTTTCCTACCTTTGATGGTGAGCATAAAAAGGATGAAGATGCAGATACCTGGTTGCTAGGTATGAGGAAGTACTTCTACCTACATAATTGTTCTATGCAGGTAGAAGGGAGAATTGTTATCTATCAATTAAAAGAAAATGCATCGATGTGGTGGGATCAATATGTGAAAGTGCAACACATTTATTAGAATAAAGTACCTGGAGAGAGTTTAAGAGGTATTTCCAAAAGAAATACTTAACCACGCTCTACTATTATAGGAAAATGAAGGAGTTCTTCAAACTCAAGCTTGGGAGCATGACAATTGATGAGTATGAAATGATATTTTTAGAGATATTGAAATTTGTTCCTTTTATCAAGGATGAATGAGTGAATATTCAGATATATATGACTGGGTTTCCCTCATTTATTAGTGACAATATACAATATGATGAACTTAAGACATTGGAAGAAACCATAAGGCATGATAAGTGTCTTTATGAGAAGAAAAGGAGAAGACCGAATTTCCAAAAGGATTGGGAAGACAAGATTAAAAGTAAGGTGGAATAGAGGAAGAAGGGATTTAAGCCACCATTTTTCATAAATACTGTGCAAGGTCAAACGACTCTCCAGGATCCAAAAATTTTAGAAAAAGTGGGACAAAAGTCATGGAAACAACCTATGCAGTGTTAGGGTTATGGAGGAAATCATATGCAAAAATATTTCCCTCAAAGAGTTGATAAAGTGAGGATTGTGCACAGTCTACAAAAAGCTACAAAAGTGGAGGACATGGGTAGAAATGTGCCAAGGATTTATGCTGCATTGGATAAAAACATGATGAGTTTTAGTTGTTCACGATCGAGGTGGAAGGTATTATTAACAACCAACCTATAGCTATTTTGATTGATTCATGGGCTAGTCATAGTTATCTAGATCCTAAAATGGTGGAAAGATTCCATCTGTCTAAAAGAAAACTTGGGAAACTATGGTTGGTGCAGTTCTCTACAGGAGCAAAAAGGAAAATTAATGAGATTGTTAAGGCATGTACAATGGAGATGAATGGATTGTGCACAAGGGATGATTTGAATATTATACCTTTAGGT
Organism: Picea engelmannii; assembly: GCA_009831015.1. Lineage (NCBI taxonomy): Eukaryota > Viridiplantae > Streptophyta > Pinopsida > Pinales > Pinaceae > Picea > Picea engelmannii. Next base: position 853,105 of record ML780141.1, on the reverse strand, counting down.
TCATATGATTGCCTCACTAGTATGGATTGATTGGACAAACACCATGTTGTCCTGGATTGTTACCATAAGAAATTTACTTGCCTGGATGAGAAAGGAAACTTGAGATCAATTGAAGGAATTCCAAGAGATGTGAATATCAGAGAAGTTTCAATTTTGCAGTTGAAGAAAAGATACATGAAACGATGTCATGTATTCACAACGCACATGGAAGAGGCACCTAAGGATAAAGTGGCAAGTGTGGAAGACTGCACAGTACTGAAATAGTATGATGATGTCTTTAAAGAGATACTAATATTGCCTCCAAAAAAAGATACTGACTTCTCTATAAATCTGATGCCGGGAGAAACATCTATATCCAAGAATACTTATAGGATGAGTAGGCCAGAGTTGAAGGAGTTTCATATGAAACTTGAAGATCTTCTAAAGAAGGGGTATATACTCCCAAGTGTGTCACCTTGGGGTGCACTAGTTTTATTCATGAAGAAGAAGGATGGTACATTGAGACTCTGTATCAAATTCAGGTAGTTGAACAAAGTAACAATGAAGTACAAGTATCCTTTGCCAAGGATAGATGATTTTTTTGATCATCTGAGAGGCGTGCAAATATTTTCCAAGATAGATCTCAATTCTAGTTATCACTAGGTGATAATTAAAGAGGAATACATCACCAAGACTTCCTTCAAAACAAGGTATGGTCATTACGAGTTCACAGTGCTACCATTAAGGTTGTCAAATGGACCAATTGTCTTTATGTGTTTAATTAATGGAGTTTTCAGAGAGTACTTGGATAAGTTTGTCGTCATATTTTTGGATGACATTCTTATTTACTCAAAGTATGAGGAAGAGAACAAAAAAAACTTGAGGATGGTTTTGTAGGTATTGAGGGAGAATCAACTTATGAAAAGTTGAGAAAGTGTTCATTTTATCAGTGATAGATTCACTATTTGGTTCATATCATTTCAGAAAAAGGAATAGTTGTAGACCCAACGAAGATAAAATCCATTGAGGAATGGATGAAACCAAGAAATGTCATAGAAGTAAGGTCCTTTATGGGAATAGTAGGGTACTACATAAGGCTTATTAAATAATTATCAAATGTTATTCTTCCAATCACATCCCTGCAGAAGAAAGGTGCACGATTTGACTGGACTCCATATTTTGCAAAGAGTTTTCAACACTTGAAGAGTTTCTTGACAAGTGCGTCAATTTTGAGCATTGTTGATCTAGATGTAGACTTCATGGATGCATGAAAGGAAGTAATCGATAGAGTCCTGAGTTAGAATGGACTTGTGGTATTCTATGAATAAAGACATTTGAAGGAGAATGAAAGGCTCTATGTGTTTATTTTCTAATAATCAAGGTTTAAGCATGAAGTTCATTCCTTTTTATCATTTAAATTAAACCATAAACAATTTTGTTGTAGCAACCAAGATCACAAGAAGAAACACCATGCACAATAGCATAAGAAGTATCATGGGAAACCCTTCTCAACAAGGGAAGAAAACCCAGCCAAATCATTTTATATATTCTTAAAGAGAAATACCTTCACCACCAAGAAAACCTAGCACACAAGAGGGTGCTTGCAAACCCTAGAAGTCTAGCACCCAAGAGAGGTGCACACTTTTCCCAAGAAGATGTACTTGCTGAAACTTCCAAACTCATACAAAAGATATGATTCCTCAATGAGGAATTTACCTTTACTTATATTAGACTTGACCTGTCAACATAAGTGTCTATTGGCACAATAGAGACAACCTCTCTATCTCATAATATAATTAATATTAACCAGATTAATTATCTTTTACATTAATTATCAATTACATTAAGGTGGGGTCAACCTATACCCTTTACATTACAATTAGGTTTACAACAAGGTGTGACTCTTGAAAAATATAGCAATGGATCTTAGACACCCACTAGTTCTCAACCACTAGGGGCACATCCATAGGGATGTCCATATCTCTAGCTCACTGCATTACACAGAAGAACCACTTTCACTAGTGCTTAGCCACTAGTATCACATTCACCTGTGCTCATCCACATGAATGTCCACTCAACAAATCTTCTTTCCCACTGCATTACACATGAACATCATCTGTATTTTCTCATCAACTCTCTTCTCAGAGGAGGATAATACAACATCTTCATTTATGTCTCATGACGATGCATCTAACACTTTGGGATTTCACACATTCACCTTGTGCTCAGCCACATGCACGTCCAACTCTATAGATCTCCTTTCTCATTTTGTTACACAGAAGAATCATCTGGAGTTCTTCTCAACTCTTTGTAAGGAGGAGGCCATCTCTACGTTCCATCTTTGTCTCAGATAGGAGCCACACACCCCTCTCAGGGGCTCTCTCTTAGGTTTGTCTCCTAGAGAATGTTTCACTTAGATGCAATCATCAACACTCCCTCTCAGCTAGGGAGGCATTCTTCCTCATGCTAGGTATCATATGGATGTACTTTGAACTTTTTCTTGGTTGTAGTTATCAACACTCCCTCTCAAATAGGGAGGTAACCTTCACCAAGTTAATTTGGTGAATATGTCTTCAATCTGCTCATGTGTAGGAAGATACTTCATGTATACTTATTTTCCTCTACATCATGTCTCTCATATGATGGTATTTTATCTCAATGCATTTTGACCTATCATGAAACACTGGTTTATCAAAGAGATTTACATACAACTCTGATTATCATCATAGGATCCATCTCATGATAAAGTAAATCTATCAAAACCTTGAGAAGCCATATTGCTTCACACACTCGATGCTACATACTCTGCTTCTGTGGTACTCAAGGCCACAGAGTTTTGTTTCCTGTTTCATCAGGAAATCATGGCAATATTCACGATAAGACAATAACCATATGTGCTCTTCCGGTCCAATTTACTCTCTGCTCAATCTATATAGACATAACCCTGTAAACTCATTTTCACAATTGGAGTCATATCTCAAGCCATATTTGACTGTGCCTCGTGTGTATCTCAATACATGCTTTACTGCTACCCTGTGAATCTGTCTTGGCTAGCTCATGAATTAACTAATCATATTCACTACATAAAATGAATATGGTCTGGTGTTAACCAGATACATCATTGATCCAATCAGTTGTGTATCAATCTCATCTGAATCATCATCATTCATTTTTCTTTAAATCCATCACGATGGTTTTTCATTCTGTCATACTGGACTTCTTTAATATTCCCATTGTATATTTCCCTTGGCTCATGAAACATCTTGTTGGTTTTCTGTCATAATTCCAAGAAGTAGTGCATCGTACATAGATCGTTCATTAGAAGTCAAGGCTTACTTGTATCCAACAATAAGGCTTTCTAAATAAGTCATCAAAATCAGGCTCTCTTCACCAACACTGTAATAATATAGGTTTGGATTTGCACCACTCTTGTTGAACCTTAAACTCATCAAGAATCCATCCATCTAATACAATTTCCAACTCATGGATGGTGGTATGGATGGAAGTGTATTGGGATTACTAGATCAAGTGTCACATCATAGACAAATCCCTATGTTTGTGAGAATGTTCTGGTTGTAGATCTTGTTTTGTATTTCTTTACACTTCCATCAGTTGCATGTTTGATCTTATAGATACACTTGGAAGTCACCACAAAATTCCCTTCTGGTCTTTGAACAATATATTATACATGATTCTTTAAGATATACTGGTATTCTTATTTTATGGTATATTTCCATACTTTTTCTCTTGTTTCTTCTTCAAGGAGGTTCATATTAAATGAAGTGTCTCATGACTGAAGGGTAGTTTTGAAAAAATCTTTTTCTTTCTCAAGGTGTCCTTTGAGGGACTTGTATGTTTCTTTGTCTTTTAGAAAAAAAAATTCGACCCTGGGCATGCCTTTTATGCCCTACTGTAATATCTCTAGTCATATCAACTGGAGTAGTTGGATTTGTTGGAATTGTAACGTTCCAGACCATCAACCCGATGGTCGGGCCAACATTACTACACGGAAAAAAACACTACTGTAACATATTATGCATTCTTATGAAGTACAATTGCTTAGTTACAGTTAAACATAGTGTAAGAACATTAATACTATTAGCATACATAATCCACGACAATAACAATAATTCATGAATACAGCGGAATACATGTAAACATTGCTAGAATCATAGACATGCATATTTAATTGAAATTATACGCATGTATATACTTATCTTTTAGACTAGATGTAATTCACTAACTGCGTGTAGACCTCCCAAAAACATTCTAGCCTTAGACCAGGCTGTTCATCACTCTCAACAGTAGGTCATCCCTGAGCTGGGACTAAGCTCCACCGGGTAGGGATTCCTAGGCTAGGCAGGGAATACAGGAAGACACATAGTCACAAGAGAAGGATCCTCTCCCAGGAGCCACTTATTCCCACTGCCCACAGACTCTCATTCCCTACATGTATGTCCCACCCCAGGAGTATACACCTTCACTATCACCAAGACAGTCCATCGACTGCTAACCTCTCTTCCCTTGGGCTTCAACAACAGATCGGACCGAAAGTCTTTGAGCTCTGTGGAATCTACAAGACTCCTTCCAGGAGTTCTCACTTCCTTCATGCACTCTCTCACATGGAGAGAGTCACTCACAGACTGGGTAACCTGCATATTCAACAACAATCACCTCCCTCACACTAGCCAGCAAGGCACACGTAGTCCAGTACTGCATGGCCACAACAGTCAATTGGGAAAATGGGTATGGACACCCGAAATGGAAACAATCAGTGCTAAAGCATAGCATGGATCTCTCTGGTTTCAGAGATGTGTAAGGTGTACAGAGGTTCAATCATAGAGGCCAAACGTGTACATATGGAGGAAGGAGGAATTGGAAGGTCGAACCTTGGATTCAGGTGATGGTTGGAGGAATGCCCCCGTTCCAACTCCTACACAATAGTCAATGAAATGGAAAGAGAACCCCCAACATGATTCATTTCCTGGGTTAAATCACCTGCACCTAGGTCGACACATGTCACCCATGAAGCTGCATCCCTCCCTCCCCGGGAACTTAGGACAAAACATAGATTTCACATGGCTTTTGGGATAATATTAAAATATTATTCCCAAGGACGTAAGCCCCTAGGATCCCCACTTAGCCTCTCTTTCCAACCTTCCAGCCCCCAATCCCTTACCCAGGTTTTGTGGAAGCTTAGTCACCCATCCCTCATTCATTGTGGTCAGTCCACACACAGAGATGTTTTGTATTAATACTGTGCATAATTACATGTACAAAAATCAGGCTCCTGGCCTTCAACACTTAGGCTCCCTGGCCTAATAACACATAAGCCCACTAGCTTATATAACATGGCTCACCAACCTTATAAACTTGAATTACAGTTCATAAACAAGCTTTATACTTCATAGACATGATTTACAACAGGGCTCGGCCTTGGGGACATTACAGGAATACTATCTGTCTTCCTCTGAACTATTGAGGATATTAAATCTTTCTTCCTTCTATTTTGTTTTGACTCCTTCTGAGTTAAGTAACTCTCTTTGAATTCTGAAGGAAGGGAATCTTCTTTTATTTCTTGTTAGACATTTTATGTCTTCTTGTCTAGTATAATAATCAATCAAATAAGTTTTGGACTCCCGTACTAGGGATAATGGTCCAAGTATTTGAGGGCTCCCATACTAGGGATAATACCCTTCATTTATTAAGAATGCAATCAACTATAAAATTAGAGATCAATTGATTTACCTGGGTTTGTATTCATGTTTAGTTTAGAGTAAGTTCTTCTCCTCTCTCTTATGTTCATTGTTTTAAGGTGTATCTAGATCAATTTCAACGGTATAAGCATATTGTCTTCCCTTCTTCTTGGTTGGACAATTTCTTGCATATTGCCCATATTTGGCACATCTGAAGCACTGAATTTTTGAAACATCACTTCTTTGATTATAACTTGGGTTTGATGAATAATTTTCATCTTTCAATGTTTGTCTAAAGTTTCTTTTGAATCTTCCTCATTTCTTTGTATGAAGTGTAAGAGAATGATTTTCTTCTAGGGAGTCTTCCGCTCCTCTATTTCTAAGTCTAAGTTCTTCTTGAGTACAATCTGTCCATAGATGAACAAAGGTTGGTAGAATTTCTCTTCCACTGATACTTTGAAGAAAAGGATCCCAATGTTTTGGAAGGTTGTTGAGAGTGGATAAGAAATTTTTTATATCAGACATGATTTCTCCAATGGCTTCTAGTTGTTTTTTAATATCTAATATCTTCATAAAGAAGATAACAACTATGTCACCTTTTGTCATCTTGGTACTTTGAAGTTGGCTCTTCAAGGTAAGATATCTGAGGGTGTTGTCACTTTCAAACATTTATTCTAATGCTTCATACATTTCATAAGTTTTCTTTAGGTTGGAAATATGAGGTAAGAGATTATCTCTTACTGAGTAGATGATTAATTTTCTTACTTTGACATCTTCTTCCTTTCTTATCTTCTTCTCTTCATCGGTAGATGTATCTGGTAAAGTTTTAGTTACCACATCCAAAAGGTCATATTCTTCAAGGGTGATATAAAACCTTGATTTCCAGGAGTTAAATTTGCTTGCTCCATCAATCCTATCTTCTACTAAGGTTTTGTTCTTCATTTGTTTGGATTCTTCAAACTCTCGCCAATTGGATTTGGAAAACCTAATGATTAGGTTGGATTAGTAACCTTGGATTTTGTTGGGCTTATGACTGCCAACAATCAAATTTGAGAGTGTCACAGGAATTCTTGTTGAATTGAAAATGTTTCTTCAAGGAGTTGCATAAATCCTAAGATCAGGATTCTATAGAAAATCTCGGCACCCTAGAAACCCTAGGGCCAAAAAAAAATTAAAAAAATCCTCAGAATTTTATTTTGAAGGTCTCTGGAGATGCGTTGAGGAGGGTCATACAAGTTGGTCCAAGTTTTAGCTCCAACGTACACTTATAAAGGGGTGAAAGGGATGATCAAATGAGTGTCATACGAATTTCTGTAGAAACCCTAGAGGTTGTAAGAAGATGCAAAAGGAGGACAGTTTAGCCTTTTGAATGCTTGTGTAGGGGTTCTGCAAGACCTATGCTCTGATACCATGTTGATTTTTCAATAAGAATGGTTTAATCATGAAGTTCATTCCTTTTTATCATTTAACTTAAACCATAAACAATTATGTTACAACAAAAATTAATGAGATTGTTAAGGCATGTACAATGGAGATGAATGGATTGTGCACAAGGGATGATTTGAATATTATACCTTTAGGTTCATATGATTGCCTCACTAGTATGGATTGATTGGACAAACACCATGTTGTCCTGGATTGTTACCATAAGAAATTTACTTGCCTGGATGAGAAAGGAAACTTGAGATCAATTGAAGGAATTCCAAGAGATGTGAATATCAGAGAAGTTTCAATTTTGCAGTTGAAGAAAAGATACATGAAACGATGTCATGTATTCACAACGCACATGGAAGAGGCACCTAAGGATAAAGTGGCAAGTGTGGAAGACTGCACAGTACTGAAATAGTATGATGATGTCTTTAAAGAGATACTAATATTGCCTCCAAAAAAAGATACTGACTTCTCTATAAATCTGATGCCGGGAGAAACATCTATATCCAAGAATACTTATAGGATGAGTAGGCCAGAGTTGAAGGAGTTTCATATGAAACTTGAAGATCTTCTAAAGAAGGGGTATATACTCCCAAGTGTGTCACCTTGGGGTGCACTAGTTTTATTCATGAAGAAGAAGGATGGTACATTGAGACTCTGTATCAAATTCAGGTAGTTGAACAAAGTAACAATGAAGTACAAGTATCCTTTGCCAAGGATAGATGATTTTTTTGATCATCTGAGAGGCGTGCAAATATTTTCCAAGATAGATCTCAATTCTAGTTATCACTAGGTGATAATTAAAGAGGAATACATCACCAAGACTTCCTTCAAAACAAGGTATGGTCATTACGAGTTCACAGTGCTACCATTAAGGTTGTCAAATGGACCAATTGTCTTTATGTGTTTAATTAATGGAGTTTTCAGAGAGTACTTGGATAAGTTTGTCGTCATATTTTTGGATGACATTCTTATTTACTCAAAGTATGAGGAAGAGAACAAAAAAAACTTGAGGATGGTTTTGTAGGTATTGAGGGAGAATCAACTTATGAAAAGTTGAGAAAGTGTTCATTTTATCAGTGATAGATTCACTATTTGGTTCATATCATTTCAGAAAAAGGAATAGTTGTAGACCCAACGAAGATAAAATCCATTGAGGAATGGATGAAACCAAGAAATGTCATAGAAGTAAGGTCCTTTATGGGAATAGTAGGGTACTACATAAGGCTTATTAAATAATTATCAAATGTTATTCTTCCAATCACATCCCTGCAGAAGAAAGGTGCACGATTTGACTGGACTCCATATTTTGCAAAGAGTTTTCAACACTTGAAGAGTTTCTTGACAAGTGCGTCAATTTTGAGCATTGTTGATCTAGATGTAGACTTCATGGATGCATGAAAGGAAGTAATCGATAGAGTCCTGAGTTAGAATGGACTTGTGGTATTCTATGAATAAAGACATTTGAAGGAGAATGAAAGGCTCTATGTGTTTATTTTCTAATAATCAAGGTTTAAGCATGAAGTTCATTCCTTTTTATCATTTAAATTAAACCATAAACGATTTTGTTGTAGCAACCAAGATCACAAGAAGAAACACCATGCACAAGAACACAAGAAGTATCCTGGGAAACCCTTATCAACAAGGGAAGAAAACCCAACCAAATCATTTTCTATATTCTTCAAGAGAAATACCTTCACCACCAAGAAAACCTAGCACACATTATGGTTCTTGCAAACCCTAGAAGTCTAGCACCCAAGAGACCTGCACACTTTTCCTAAGAAGATGTATTTGTTGAAACTTCCAAACTCATACAAAAGATATGATTCATCAATGGGGAATTTACATTTACTTACATTAGACTTGACCTGTCAACAAAAGTGTCTATTGGAACAACAGGGCCAACCTCTCTATCTCATAATATAATTAATATTAATCAGATTAATTATATTTTACATTAATTATAAATTACATTAAGGTGGGGCTGACATGTACCCTTTACATTACAATTAGGGTTACAGGAAGGTATGAATCTTGAACAATATAGCAATGGATCTCAGACACCCACTAGTGCTCAACCACTAGGGGCACATCCATAGGGATTTCCATATATCTGGCTCAATGCATTACACAAAAGAACCACTTTCACTAGTTCTCAACCACTAGGATCATGTTCACATGTGCTCATCCACATGCAAATCCACTCAAAAAATATTCTTTCCCACTTCATTACACAGGAGAGTCATCTGGAGTTTCTCATCAAATATCTGCTCAGAGGAGGATAATTGTTATAGAATGATTTTCCTCAGCCTATGCAATCTTGTACAGAAGACCTTTTTCCATTTCCCTATGTAGACTTATCATCCCCGTTTGTAAAATACAGAGCTAAAAATACAATTTTTTCCACATGTATGCATCTTCCCTACTATACAACATGCATACACATAGGCTACGCCATTACAGCCTGCATACAATAGGATTTGTGCCAAAACATGAAAATTAATGTCAAGTTTCCATTTCACGATAGGAGATCTATGATCCTTGGCCTTCTATATACCGGAAACATTATGACTCAGCCCTTTAGTTCCAATTGAAGGCTATAAATGGGCCAATTCTGAGCTATGGAAAGAGGGAGAAAGAATTCAACTTTGAGAGAAAAGTTACTTTGGAGAAATTTTTTACTTCATATTGAGTCTGCATCCCTTTGTCCTTTAAGTCTAAACATAGTGTTCAGCCCCCAAGCTCTTCCCTTATTGATTGATTGAGAACCTCATTGCTTATATTTTATGAGATTGCCTTTGGTGGAGGATTGAAGTGGTGGAGGCCTAGCTGGAAGGAACTTAGTTTCTTGGTTATGAACCGTGCCGACACGGAAATTTGTAACATTTTCACTTCTCATGATCATATATTAATATAAATACTCTTTTCCTGTCCAGTTGATATCTTGGAAATATTTGAATTATTATTCCATGGGCGTATTTGTCATGTTTATTAATGGATTATGCTATTGAATTTGATAACATCATTTATTATCACCATATGCTTGCTTTGATTGGTTGTTGAGGACTAGTTGCAGGTATATTTCTTTGGGTCAAGTGCTCAACAGTGGACTTCAATGAACGTCTGGACGAGGTAGGCCTTTTATATTGTCTTGCTAGCATATTTGTTTACATAACATACTTAAGAAGTGAGTTGATTTCTATATACATTTCTTTCTGTTGTGGTTTACCCTAGCCATAGAGAGATTTTCCTCGTAATAGAATTGATGACCATACTGGGGAGTGAATCTTATTTCTTAGGGTTTGGAGTACTTTTCTCCTTAGATGGCTCTCGTTCCTATTGTGTTTCTTATCGTATCATTGCTTGACAACCTTTGTTCACTCTGGGTCTGAGTTTTTCATCTTTCTCCCTTGCCTGGCCTTGTTTTTGAAACATATACGTGATTTTTTCCTTGACAATCACGTACATACATATGTTGTCCCTTTGAAAGCTGCGTACATAAGCTCTGTTTCCTTGAACGATCACGTACATCACCTTTCCTTGCTTGTTTGCTTGGTCTGGTGGTTGTTGGGTGGGATTTGATGTTTGTTGAGCCTTATTGGGTCTTTGTAGTGCTTGTTAGGTGCTTGTGGGATTACATGAAACCTATCTTTGGTTGAATTGATGGGTGGAGTATTTCTCATCATCGTTTCATTTTGATTGTCCTTGTACATTGGGATGGGTGTTTTTCTGCTTGGTATCCTGCTTGAGTTATCTCTTTCTATACACAGTAGAGTTTATATATCAAGTTGATTTTCATTCCATGCATTTTCATTTTTATTATATTGAAAATACAAAAAAATAAGCATTTTGCATTACTTGGCATTTTGGTCTTTGAGTCCATGTCACTAACTTAGTGCATGTAATGAAATATTGCATTTTTACTTCAGAATTGCAGAGTTGAAATTGAAAATTGCACTTGTTTTTAGAAGAATATCATTCATTGAAAGATGAATTTAGGACGTTGCATTATTTTCATATTCACTTTTCTTGCAGAGTCATAACATCAAGAGTTTCACTACCATACCTTTTTGAGTATTCACGGCCACTAAAATTAACGCTATAATTTAAAACTGATTAGTCACGATCTTATTTTCTAGGGTGCACAAACTAGCTCAGGATTTAGTTCCTTGGAATAGGATTTTGTGAGTAAACTTCTCCAAGGAAATTAAATCAACATATGTGTATGAGAAAGGGAGTGGAGAAATCCATTGTATAATTGGTAATATCAGGAGGCTCCGCTCACATCGGAGTTAATCATGAGGTTGCACGACGTTGGTTGAAGGGATATCCCCCCAATACCTTTTTAGTGTCATAAATATTTCTGGGGATCTATTCATATCTGGGGATATTGCTAGTGCCTTTACCTCCGTGAGAGGTGATTCTTTCAGGGTTTCATGCTTTTCTACCTTGCCCATACGGTGGACCTGAATTATGACTTCTCTCCTGTGCATTGGTTATACATTGGTTTATTAGTTACTTGATATAGGTGCCACATAGGTTACTTGCAGGGGTTATTCTGCAGGTATCCTGGGTTAGATAAGGGTCAGACAACACACAACCTTTATGGAGGATTACCTCTCCAGGGGGATCTGAACGATTGGTTGCTAAGCCCATGAGGGCCCTTATAACTGATTTTTTTACCTCCGATATTTAGCAGGGAGTCTCAGGCCCCTCTTGGAAGAGACATACCTTCTTTAGGGAGGGATGCCACTTTCAACCACTTTACCCCGTTTGTGTGAATATTGGTCGTTTGACTTTTGGTGTGCTCTTTGATTAATAGTTGGCCATAGGATTTTCTTTTTGTATTTAGAGTCTCAAGTCATCATGGAGTCAGACCAGTGTCCCCGTCGGTCCCATCGCTTGTTACAGTTACCACCAGATTTCGAGTCTTTTCCTTCTAAAAGGCATAGAGTTATTAGGCGTGGTACACAAACATCCATTGTTAATACTTGTGATTCTACAAGGATGAGTATTGAACCTAGTCTTCAGAACACTGGTATCCCTTCGACTCCCACACCTACTATAGTTAACGACAGCCCTTTGACTCCTTCAACCACAATGGTTGTAGTGCCGGAGGAACCTATCATTACTATAGCTCAACCTATAGTGAATGCTAAATTTACTACCTCGAACCCTTTTGGATCTCTTGGTCACTCGCTTGGCTATAATGTTCAGTCCATCCCTATGGCCTCTAATCCTTTTTCATATGGTATGCCGAAGTTTACTTCGTTGTTTTCGAATTCCATCCCAGCTGCTGGTCCTAATGATAGCATTAGGCTTGGGGGCACTACATCTCCTTATACTCCATTTTTGTTTGGTGGTTCTCAAATCCCTCAAACGAGTTGAAACGAATCCTAATATGGGAGGCATTCCTTCTTTTAACCCCGGGTCTATTGGAAGCCATATTAATTCCTATCTTTTTTCTTATAAGCTGCCTACACAAGGGTTTTGAACCCTCAATACTCATCACAACTTTTTAAAACGACACCATTATCTTTCACTTTTGCATACCTTCTTTTCGTTCTCATTTTCAAGACTGCAAGCGTGAAAATCCACAGTTGGAATTCATGTTGATTGCATTAAAATGATCTTTTGGATTGTTATGAACCTATTTGTTTATGTGGTCATAACTCTTTGAATTTGAACACACCACTGGTCACATATTTATCAAAAACACCCAATATTTATGCATTTGACTATTGTTAATATGGTGTCAATTTACATAAACTTCGACGCAATGGTTGATTGAACACATTAATTTTTGGATCGAATCATGGTTATGTCATAATTCATTTGACATGTCATTTAAAATTCCTTTTGATATGCACTATTTTGATTTGAATGTAACATTTTAAAAATGCGTCGTCGATTGTACAACCCGACATGATATTTTTGCATGGTCCCAATTTACTCTACCACCCTCGCAAGCATAAGCAGTAATGCTCTGTATTGCATTTCAAGTCACCTTTGCTTGTTTTGGGGAAGCTGCGGGAAAAATGGTCCTATGTCTACCCTGTGAAACCCTATCGCCGATTACCCTGTTGATTTTGTGCTATTAGCTATGCCTCCTTTAGTGCGAATCGAACTCAATGGTGTACAAACTTTGTTGTTGTTTGATAACACCCGAGAGGACCTAGAGAGGAATGGTTGGTTGGTTTTTATTCAGAAGTTTGAGGATTTCAACCTTGCAGTCGCTCAACAATTTGCACTTACATTCGATGGGTGTATAGCCAAAATTGGGGATATCTAGCTCAAAGTAAACGAGGATTTCCTTAGCTCAGCCACTAGTCTACCAGTCGAAAGGAAAAAAATGGTTTAAAAATTCGAAGGTTGACGAAGTACCATGTCCACTGTTGTTTACCTCAAGGAAAATCAATAGTTGCGATAAAGGTATGCCAATTACATCTCTTAAGTCTAGGTGGCATGATTTGTTGGCTATTATCAAGCAGTTCATTACATGCGAGGGTAGATACGGTTTAGTTTTCCTATACCACCTCCGACTGCTCATGAGTTTCATATATTTTCCCTTAAATATTCCAAATTTCCTCCTTCGGAGTTTATATAAAATGGATAAACATTTCAAGAGGGAGAAAACCGACTCCAGCCTCTTCAACCACTGTTTAATTAAAATTATTGTGATTCATCAGTTGAAGGTGAATGGTGATTGTTGGGACGCTTTCTTGTTGAGGAATGGTTTTTCCAGTCCTGAAATAGGACAAGTTGAAAAAACCGTGGTCACAAAAACCCTTGTTGGGCCTATCATTCCCCCTCCTAGACTCTTGCCCTCTGTTGAACCCTCAACCTACCCAAACGATGCCCAACCCGAAACCCTGCCTGACTCATGTCTAAAAGACAGTGGTAAGCCTGTTAAGAGGTCTGCAAGGAAAAAGGGTAAGGGTAACAACAATATCAATTACAAAGGTAAAAAGGCCACGCGCTGGGTATCAAGGTGTGCTCGTAACAAACCAAAAGAAAACACATACCAACAACCAATTCTGTTGAGTGAAGATATCGATTCCGAAATCGAACGGTTTCTAACCAAGGAGTATCCATACTCACACGACCTTTGTTCAGTAAAGACCTATGAATATGTGACAAACCTCCCACCATGTCTTAAAGACGACCCTAAATACCCTGGGATCAAACTTGACAGAGGAACTGCTAGTCAATTAAGAAGCTTCTCACCTGTAATTACACGGCCTGATCAACCACAGTGCAATGAATGCAAATTGTGGCTTGACCGATATTATATAGACATCCCTTTTCTCCAATCCCGAATCAAGTCCTTGGAGGGCCGAGTAAATGTGCTAACCAAAGAAAACAACAGGTTGGTAGCTAATGATAAAAGGAAGAAGACCAGAGGCTCTGTTGTCTTTAAAAATGTAGAGGCGGCCACTGCCATTGTCAATTCAAAAATAGCTTGATCAAAACGAATACCTGAAACCGAGGTATGGTATTTCAAGAATGATTTTAAAATGATTTTGTTTGTGTTGAATTAGCATATAGGATTTGTTGGCTCAAATCACATGCATTTCTATTTTGATTGAATGAATAAAACATGATTTTGTTATAATAATAACTAGCTACAGAATCGTGAGATTCTATAGCTAGTTATGAAAATTTGAATTGTTTTGATTTTACAACTAAAATACAATCTAAAAATCATGTATTCTTGTGAATTGATAGGTACACACGAATTTTAAAGGAGATTGGATCGACTGTGGCATCTTTGAACATGCTTTTTTCTTTACATAGCTTTGGATTAGGCTGTTAGTTTTAGATAGAAATAGGAATTTGGGAGATTGTATTCCCATAATTTTTGCAACAACTTTGATAATTTCCACAAGGAATGTTTTGATCCTGTGGCCTTTATATATGTATTATTTTTGTAAACAAAGATCATCGTTTCTTGGGAGCAGAAACTATGGATTGGTGATTATTCAAACTTGAATGAAAGTGGATATTTGCACAGCTTTTGCTTCAACATATCATATTTTTGTTCAAGTTTTGTTCATTTCAATTTGTAATCAATTTTTTTACTACTTTAGATATCATAATTTGTTACAGGTTGATGTG
Source organism: Picea engelmannii (assembly GCA_009831015.1). Classification (NCBI taxonomy): domain Eukaryota; kingdom Viridiplantae; phylum Streptophyta; class Pinopsida; order Pinales; family Pinaceae; genus Picea; species Picea engelmannii. Next base: position 837,881 of record ML780141.1, on the reverse strand, counting down.
ATATTATTTATATAGCTCCCATGTCTTATGTTTCTCATTTTATATACAACAATTAATCTGTTCACATTTGATAATTAGAAGGTTGATCTTCTTAATTCAATGAACAGTAATACACAAATTTTCATACTCAGATTTATCTTAATATGATCATTTGTTAAATTATAAATTGTTGTTTCTATATGTCTTTCTTGTTCTGTCACTAGTTTTCAACTGTCACTGCTTCCTGTTTACGAGAAGCATTTGGAAAATCTGGTGCGAGTTGCCCCCATCAAATAGCGAAATCAAATACTGTCCATAGGACGAATAGGAAACACTATTACAGGTTAGTCTGTTAGTGCTATTTAATTAGTTTAATTAATATATAAATTTCCTATAATCTAAACACGTTTCACTGTTCATTTATGTAGTTTAGATACACAGTGCAGATTGTTATTTTTATTTATCAACTAGATAGCTACCATTTTATTTCTTGTTTATAAAAGTTATAAAAAATAAAAAAACACCAGCTTCGCTGTCATAAATCAACTCATATAGGATTTTTGCAAATTTCGATCAAAACTTGCATTTTGTGAATACTGTACATAAAATAGAAAGATAAATATATCAGTTCACTGTATATTTAATAAGTAGAACTATCATTCTCTTAGCTAGTAAAACTGTAAATAGATTTTGGATTGTATATAGTTTTCAACAGCTGTTTGTTTTTTGTATTTAGTTAGTTTCTTTAGTTTTTTGTCTTTTTTCACTTTCCTAGGACTTAGATCATCCAACGGAGCTGCTAAACCCATCGGAGTGGATTAATCCAAATGGCTTGGGTTATTTAGACAACCCCGGGCTAGATTCACTCCTCCAGTTGACGAGCGGTCAATTTCACCCGTCAATAAATGGCGCTAGAAGGAGGGCCTGAAAATTATTAATGGCACGAGGCAGTTGTAAGACTCCTCCACCACCCAACCGCTCACCTATAGTGACAATAAGTCATTCAAACGACAACATCATCCCTCAAACATCAACCACATCAAACGACGATCTATGGATCACAATTGAACCAGTAACCCCAAATCCTATAGGTGGTGATGTACAAGAGATTGTCTACCAATCTCTCATAAGAACACATAGTGCCTTCGCCCGTTTAAGACAACTAAACCGACCTTTGGACCAACCATTAGATTTCTCTAATATCAGAGAACAACTTGGAGGCACTAATCTCACTTTAAACGATATAGATCCAATCCTCACTCCTGCAGTAGGATGATCTGGAATACTACCCTCACCACCTCCTTCTTCCCCTTCTTCTTCTGGAGAAGAATCCTCTAATGAAGGTAGTTCCTCTTCCCAACCTTTGACACCTCCCACACCAATGACCAACTAGAACAATCTTGCCAGGCCCTGGCTCGACCAAGATGTAGTAGCCGTACCCAAGCCTCAACATCCCTTACCCAAACTGATGCAAGAGAATAAAGTCAGCGTTGACTTGCCATCGAGTCTCGGGGATTCAAGAGCCCAGTGACCGACAGTGAACTTTTGAAGCCGCGAGTTCCGATCCTCCGATAAGTAAAGAAAGGGGGATCGCATGAAGAGATCTATGGGAGCATATTTCTTGATAGGGAAATAGAAGAACCTTAGAGTTCTTTGGGCCGAGAAGAAGAAGATCCTATGAGAGCAGACGTGCCCAAGGGTGCGGCTAAATCAGTTGTGGTATCAGAGCGGGAATATCTCTTTTCGTTCTATAGCAGAGAAAGAAGAAATTCACCATGCCACCAAGGAGCAACAGACAATCACCCGATCCAGAGGATAGGGAGGTATGAAGAAGAGGCAGGTAGGTAGTCAATATATAAATGGAGAGACAAATGCGTGATCTCCGAGAAAGACTCGAGGATATGGAGACAACGCAAAGACGCACAGTTAGTGCGGGGGATTTTAGCGATTCCAAGGTTTTTTTAAAATATTCACTAAAGGATAAGCGCAGGGAAGCTGCTATTGAAAATCTGAGGGAAGCGTCACAGGTTGGCGAGTAGGTGAATGAGTCTTGTGGAGAGACACTTCTTCATTTCGTGGATTGCATAAGGAAGAATGGACGGTCGAAATCCTCCGAGGAGATTTCGCCAAGTTTCGAGAGCGGTTAGATCTTATGGAGGTGTAAGGAGGTTACGGTGAGAACGTTCGAAGGTTAAAGCTCACGAGGGGCAGAGTCATCGATCTAAGTCACAGGGACCGTCGGACCTACATGTGGTATCATCTATCGGGGATTTACGAGTCGAAGCTCTAAATTTGTGCAACAAGAATTGCGATATCGCGATCTACGATATCCCGACGAGTCCAGAACCGTTCATTGTTGAGGACGCGTGTCAGGAGATCCAAGGAAGTCGGGGTCCGGAGAATCGGGGGTTTCGAGAACAGAGAAATCTTGCCGCTTGGAATCACGATCCGCGATATCCCGACAGAAGAGTTGTCTGGGGCCACAACAGGGTTAGTGGAGGACAGGTGGTGTATCTTATTGGGGATCGGGAAAAGGAAAGTCCCGAATCCATTGAAATCAGGATTTGTGATCCCATGAATCTCGAAATCCCGATAGAAGTGATGAGAGGTGGAAAAGTAAATTCATACACGTGCATCAGAGTTTCACCATGTTGGGGATCAGGAGTCGAAAAATCATAGTGCTCGATATCGCGAGTAGCGATATCTTGATAAGGAAAATCCTGACAAAGCAGAAGTCTCGACAGGGAAGAAATCCCGATAGAAGTGACGGGAGGTGGAAAAGTAAATTCGCACGTGTGCATCGGAGTTTCGCCATGTCGGGGATCGGGATTCGAAAAATCATAGTGCTTGATATCGCGAGTAACGATATCCCGATAAGGAAAGTCCTGACAAAGCATAAGTCCCGACAGGGAAGATAAAGTCAGCGTTGACTGGTCATTGGGTCTTGGGGATTCAAGAGCCCAGTGATCGACAGTGAACTTGCGAAGCCGCGAGTTCCGATCCTCTGATAAGTAAATAAAGTAGGATCGCGTGAAGAGATCTGTGGGAGAAGATTTCCCGATAGGGAAATAGAAGAACCTTAGAGTTCTTCAGGCCAAGAAGAAGAAGATCCTGTGAGAGCGGACGTGCCCGAGGGTGCGGCTGTGTTAGTTGTGGTATCAGAGCGGGAATATCTCTTTTCTTTCTGTAGCAGAGAAAGAAGAAATTCACCATGCCGCCAAGGAGAGACGGACAATCACCTGATCCAGAGGATAGGGAGGTACGAAGAAGAGGCAGGTAGGTAGTCAATCCAGAAATGGAGAGACAGATGCGTGATCATCGAGAAAGACTCGAGGATATGGAGATAGTGCAAAGATGCACATTTAGTGCGGGGGATTTTAGCAATTCCGATGTTTTTTTTAAATATTCGCTGAAGGATAAGCACAGAGAAGCTGCTATTGAAAGTCTAAGGGAAGCATCGCAGGTTGGTGAGCAGGTGAACAAGTCTTGTGGAGAGACACTTCTTCATTTCATGGATTGAATAAGGAAGAACGAATGGTCAAAATCCTCCGAGGAGATTTCGCCAAGTTCCGAGAGCCGTTAGATCTTGTGGAGGTGCAAGGAGGTTACAGTAAGAACGTCCGAAGGTTAAAGCTCATGAGGGGCAAAGCCGTCGATCCGAGTCACAGGGACTGTCGGATCTACACGTGGTATCGTGTATCGAGGATTCGCGAGTCGAAGCTCCAAATTTGTGCAACAAGAATTGCAATATCGCGATCCGCGATATCCTGACAAGTCCAAAACCATTCATTATTGAGGACGCATGTCAGGAGATCCAAGGAAGTCGAGGTCCAGAGAATCGGGGGTTTTGAGAACAGAGAAATCTTGCCACTTGGAATCACGATCCGCGATACCCTGACAGAAGAGTTGTGTGGGGCCACATCAGGGTTAGTGGAGGACAGGTGGCATATCATATCGGGGATCGGGAAAAGGAAAGTCCCAAATCCATTGACATCAGGATTCGCGATCCTGTGAATCCCAAAATCCCGATAGAAGTGATGGGAGGTGGAAAAGTAAATTCGCACGTGTGAATCGGATTTTCGCCATGTTGGGGATCGGAGTCAGAAAATCATAGTGCTCGATATCGCGAGTAGCGATCTCCCGATAAGGAAAATCCCGACAAAGAAGAAGTCCTGACAGGGAAGATAAAGTCAGCATTGACTGGCCATCGGGTCTCAGGGATTCGAGAGCCCAGTGATCGATAGTGAACTTGCAAAGCCGCGAGTTTAAATCCTCCAATAAGTAAAGAACCCCTCCGATCGCGTGAAGAGATCTGTGGGAGTAGATTTCCCGATAGGGAAATAGAAGAACCTTAGAGTTCTTCAGGCTGAGAAGAATAAGATCTTGTGAGAGCGGACGTGCCCGAGGGTGCGGTTGCATCAGTTGTGGTATCAGAGCGGGAATATCTCTTTGCTTTCTGTAGCAGAGAAAGAAGAAATTCACCATGCCGCCAAGGAGCAACAGACAATCACCAGATCCAGAGGATAGGGAGGTACGAAGAAGAGGCAAGCAGGTAGTCAATCTAGAAATGGAGAGACAGATGCGTGATCACCAAGCAAGACTTGAGGATATGGAGACAGCGCAAAGATGCACAGTTAGTGCAGGGGATTTTAGCGATTCCGAGGTTTTTTTAAAATATTCACTGAAGGATAAGCGCAGGGAAGCTGCTATTGAAAGTCTGAGGGAAGCGTCGCAGGTTGGCAAGTAGGTGAATGAGTCTCGTGGAGAGACACTTCTTCATTTCATGGATTACATAAGGAAGAATGGACGGTCAAAATCCTCTGAGGAGATTTCGACAAGTTCTGAGAGTCGTTAAATCTTGTGGAGGTGCAAGGAGGTTATGGCGAGAACGTCTGAAGGTTAAAGCTCACGAGGGGCAGAGCCGTCGATCCGAGTCACAGGGACCATCGAATCTACACGTGGTATCGTGTATTGTGGATTCACGAGTCGAAGCTCCAAATTTGTGCAAAAATAATTGCGATATCGCGATCCGCGATATCCCAACAAGTCCAGAACCGTTCATTGTTGAGGACACGTGTCAGGAGATCCAAGGAAGTCGGGGTCCAGAGAATCGGGGGTTTCGAGAACAGAGAAATCTTGCTTCTTGGAATCGCGATCCGCGATACCCCGATAGAAGAGTTGTTTGGGGCCACAGCAGGGTTAGTGGAGGATAGGTGGCATATCATATCGGGGATCGGGAAAAGGAAAGTCCTAAATCCATTGACATTAGGATTCGCGATGCCACAAATCCTGAAATCCCAATAGAAGTGACGGGAGGTGGAAAAGTAAATTTGTACGTGTGCATCGGAGTTTCTCCACGTCAGGGATCGGAAGTCAGAAAATCATAGTGCTCGATATCACGAGTAGTGATATCCCGATAAGGAAAATCCTGACAAAGCAGAAGTCCCGACAGGGAAGATAAAGTCAGCGTTGACTGGCCATCGGGTCTCGGGGATTAGAGAGCCCAGTGATCGATAGTGAACTTGCGAAGCCGCGAGTTCCGATCCTCCGATAAGTAAAGAAAGGGGGATTGCATGAAGAGATTTGTGGGAGCAGATTTCACGATAGGTAAATAGAAGAACCTTAGAGTTCTTCAGGCCGAGAAGAAGAAGATCCTGTGAGAGCAGACGTGCCTGAGGGTGCGGCTGCGTCACAAACAACCAGAGAAATGGCTCCCTAAATTTGACCCAGAATCTAAATAGATCGCTGAAGATCATATTAAAAAGTTTTTGTTAGCCATTAGACTCCGTAATGTCGAGTACGAAGACGTAGTTTGTAGATTTTTCCCATACACTTTTGAGGGAAATGACTCTACCTAGTACTTTTCCCAATAGCCCCATACCATCGTGTCATGGGAGAAGTTTGAATCCCGTTTTCTTGAGAATTGGAGACCATAAGTCCACAAAAGTTCTATTCATGGAGCTTTCTAGTTTAAGAATGAACCCCAAAGAGAAAATCAAAGACTTTAACCAAAGATTCTTAACACTAAAGAATCGAATCCCTATGGATTCGATGCCTGCTGAGAATCTTATCATAGCATATTATGTGAAAGCCTTACATCAAAGAATATCCATTTGGGTAAAGAGATCTAACAAAGCCACATTGTTAGAGGCCTTCGAAGAGGCCAGTCAGATTGAGAAAGACATCCTCAGCTTAAAAGACACTACTAGAAACAAAATAGAGACTATTTCATCTTCCAAAAAGAAAATCGAAATCCTCCCTAGACCTGCTCAAAACAAAATGCAACCTGAAAGCTCAGATCTAGAAAACTTACAAAAAGTCATTCAAAAACTGTCAAATCAAGTTATAGATTTGAAAAAGATGGCTGAAGAAGCTTCTTCGAGCAAAGGGCCTTACAAACCCCAGTTTAGGAAGCCTTTTCCCACCAACCGACCTAATTCAAATACCGAAGGCTTAAATCTAGAAAGCCTGCAATTCGCTATTCAAACGATTCTAGAAGCCCAGGATAACTTGATGCCCCCTGAGATCCTTGAGGAAGTAGTTGAACAAGATATAGTTGAAGAAGATGAATCTTCTCCAAACATTTTTTGACACTTCTCGGATAGCATTTTTCAAGCTAATTTCGAGACAGTACATCCCTACAATACTAGGAGTAAGACAACAAACAAGCCTTCTTCTGAAAACACCACCACGTTGCCCCCAAAACATTCTAAACCAGTTGATACTAAACAGAGTCATGTAAACCCAAACTTAGATTATGATTTGGTTGAAGATATAAAAAAGTTAAGGGCTAACATTTCTGTTTATGAATTATTAAAATTCCCATTTCCGCTACAAAAAATGTTACAGAATATTGCAGAGAATAGCAAAAACGGTAATCCAAGCAATAACAAAGTTTTTCAGAATAACCCAAAAGTTCCTTAGAAGGCCTCCACTAAGAATAATTTTGATCCTCATGAGAAGAGAGACCTTCATGTAAATAATGTAACAAATGTAGATAAATTAGTTTTAGAAGCTTCGAGTAAAAAGCAACAAGCTTCCACCATTAGTACTCGCAGAAACGTCCCTCCATTTTTGTTAACTTTTGAAATATTTAATAGGAATGTGCACAATTGTATGGTAGATTCAGGAGCGTCTTCCAATGTAATGCCATGGTCTGTGTGTCAGAAGATTAATGCTGAAGTTGAACCATCCACCTTAAAGATCATCCAACTTGATTGAGCCAGTGTTAAAGTTATAGGCGAATTAAAGAATGTGCTTATAAGATTATCATCTAACCCCAAAGTTCATCAAGTAATTGATATTATTGTTGTAGATATTCCATAATTTTATGGCTTGTTTTTAAGCAGAGACTGGTCAGAACAGCTACACGGCTATTTCGCAACAAATTGGTCTCACTTGTGGCTGCCCGAGAATGGAAAGCCCAACAAAATCAAGGTAAATCGTGAACATTACCTAAAGTTCATGGTGACGGATTTAAATGATCCAAATGAACCATGTACACCTTCTACTGATTCACCCAAAATACAAGGGATGGATACCTTTTTCGGCAATTTCATGGCTGATACTTCCGCTATCACTAACCCGGAGTAGCAGTCTGAAATTGTGGCATATATGCAACCAATAGTTTCTACCCAATGGTCTCATGCACCCGAAAAAAATCAAATATGGTCTCTTTACTTTGACGGGTCAAAGTCCAAGGAAGGAGCTGGTGCAGGCTGCATTATTATTGATCCAGCAGGTAACAAAACCCTGATTGCATGCAGGTTAGAGTTTGAATGTACAAACAACACAATAGAATATGAGGCTTTATTGCAAGGCCTTAGGAAAGCATTAGATATGAAAATTCAAAATTTGACTATCTTTGGCGATTCGGAAATCGTGGTTAGACAGGTAAGAGATTTTATCCACTGTTTATCTCTGCATCTTAAAAGCTACCAATCTGAGGTATGGAATTTGATGAATAAGTTTTCTGCTTTTAACATAAATTCTATTCCTAGATTGAATAATTCGGAAGCCGATTTGTTGGCTAACGTAGCTTTGAAACTCTTTCCTGCAGAAGGCTTGTCCCCAAATGCATTCTCCATTGAATTGTTGTTCATGCCATCCATCCTCGACAACATCACGAATTGGAGAGTCTTCGACGACGATCAACAAATTATTAGTTTCCTGCATATGGAAGAAACTTTCCAAGTCGCAATGATCAACGAATGCACTCATGACGAGAATCTTCGTGACTTCACGGTAATACCAGATCCAAGATCTCCTGAATCTTCATCGGACATGATAAATTCTATCCCAAAATCTGTAGTTAGATTAGAAAATTTTTATGATCTTCAATACAAATTCAAAAAATCGGTCAACTGTAAAACAAATAGTTCCTCTTTATCATATGAAAAAGTAAACTTGGGAACTAATGACAATCCACAGTGCATTAATTTAGGGGTGAGGTGTTCTGAACAAGAGAAAGTGGCGTTTATTAAATTGTTTAAGGAATTCAAAGATGTTTTTGCGTGGACGTATGAAGACCTAAAAACCTTTGATCCTAACATAATACAACACGTCATTCCTATGAAACCCCAAACCTTGTCGTTTCAACAAAAGTTAAGAAAAATGCACCCAAAACTCGAACCGAACGTTAAAAAAGAATTAAATAAACTCCTGAATGCTAAGATAATCTTCCTAGTTAGGCACATACAATGGGTCTCTAATCTTGTCCCTGTCTGGAAGAAGAGTGGTGAAATACGACTATGCGTTGATTTCCGAAATCTTAATCGAGCATCTGATAAAGACAACTACCCTGTCCCACCCATGGAACAGATCCTTCAACACGTATCTAGTTCTGAAAGATTATCCTTATTGGATGGTTTTTCAGGGTATAACCAAGTCCTTATGTCTCCTCCAAACCAACTTAAAACTACCTTCCACACTCCATGGGGCACCTACGCTTATACAAAAATTCCCTTTGGACTCATTAATGTTGCTGCCACTTTCCAGAGAGTAATGGACATCTCTTTCTGAGGCTTAATAAATCAATCTGGCATAGTTTAACTGGATGACGTTACTGTATTCTCAAAAAACAAAGATGATCATCTAACTCATTTGAGATCCGTTCTAAAGTGATGTAGTGAGTACAACATTTCCTTGAATCCTAAAAAATCTATCACGCAGTAGAACAAGGCAAGCTCTTAGGATTTATTGTATCAAGCAAAGGGATGATTATCGACCATGAAAGGACTCAAGTCATATCGAAACTTCCCCCTCCCTCGTCAAAAAAGTCTATGCAATCTTTCTTAGGCCAAATAAACTTTGTTAGGAGATTTGTCCCTAGTTTTCCAGAAATGGTGAGACCATTACAGAATTTAATAAAAAAGGACGCATAATATCATTGGGGACCCTTAGAAAACCAATCTTTTAATTCAATAAAAAAGGCCATAATAGACACCTTCTCCGATGAGTCCCAAAATTTCACAAGACTTCACTCTCTATAAATTTGCTTCTGACCGCTCCTACGCTGCTGTCCTAACTCAAAAGAACGTTGAAAACAATGAAGTCCCAATTGCCTTTATGAGCTCAGCTTTCAAAGGCATAGAACTTAATTACCCAGCAGTAGATCAACAATCCTATGCTATTTTTAAAGTAGTAAAGCACTTCTGATCTTACCTGTTGAAATCTACGACGAAAATTATCATCCCTTACCCGACCGTCATAAATCTGTTAGTGCAGAAAGAACTAGGCGAAAAGAGGGTGAACTGGGTCACCTCCTTACAAGAGTATGACATAGAAATCACCCCAGCACAAATAGTTAAAGGCCAAGGGCTATGCAAGTTAGTCGCTGACTCATTGGTAGGACATCAAGAGGAAAATGATGTTTCAAACCCAGAACAACACAACCAAAATTTAATCTGATGTGCACAAAACCCTGTTAGCCCCTAGTATGATGATATAAAATTATGTCTTGAACATGGGTCAGCCCCCCATCACCTAGATCCCACTAAAAGAAGAGAGTTAAGATTGAAATCTGCCTCCTTTCAATTGATTAATGGTATTTTGTTTCGTCAAAATTTTGATGGAGTACTAATGCACTGCCTTGAGAAAGATGAAGCAGAAAAGGTCTTATTAGAATTACACACAGGAGAAGCTGATGGGAATTTTGGTGGGGATACCACTGCCCATAAAGTTTTAAGAGCAGTTTATTACTGGCCTACACTTTTTATAGATGCTCATGTGTTGTGTTGCAATTTTGTTATTTGTCAAAAAGCGTCCGGACGAATACAGAAACCAACCTTCCCTCTGCAGCCCGTTTCAGTAGACTCCCCTTTTCAGCAGTGGGGTCTTGATATTATAGGCCCAATCAATCTGCCATCCTCACAGCAGCATAAGTTTATCATAACAACCACAGATTACTTCACTAGGTGGTCCGAAGCTGCCCCATTAAGAGCTATAAATATCAGTCAGGTAATTGCCTTTTTAAATTCAAATATTATTACTCGTTTTGGTATCCCTGACTTTTTAGTATTCGATAACGCTTCCTATTTTTCGTCTCTTGAGATGAGTGAGTTCGCTCTAGAAAAAGGAATTAAATTAAAATATTCTTATAGCTATTACCCTCAAGGAAATGGATTGGTAGAATCAACTAATAAGAATCTGATTAAAATCATCAAGAGAACGGTATCTGAAAATCACAAAAATTGGCATAATGCACTGTTAAATGCAATCTGGGCTGATATAGTAACTCCAAAAACTGTTGTGGGTAAATCTCCCTTCTTTCTCGTCTATGGAAAAGAAGCAATTTTGCCACCACGTGTTCTTCTTCCCTCACTGCAGCTATCATAGAAAATACAGGAAGAGGACTGCCCCCCTTTGGAGAATCGAATTAACGCATTGTTAAAATTAGAGGAAGTGAGGGCTCAAGAAAAACGGAAGTTGGATCAGCATCAACTTGTGGTTAAAATATGGTTTGATTCCAACTCTACCTCTGATAGGAACTTTGAAGTAGGTGACCTTGTTCTAAAATGGGACAAACCACATGAGGGAAAGGGAGAGCATACAAAGTTTCAGAACTTATGGCTAGGACCGTTTTTGATTGCTGAGAAATTGGGTCCCAGTTCGTTCATATTACAGAGTCTAGAAGGACATCCAGACACCTATCTGGTGAATGGCCAAGCTCTGAAAAGGTATTTCACCTGATGACAACCCTGTGTACACTGTTTAAATATTTTTCCCTTTGTTTTCTTTTCATTTTTCTTTGTTGTTTTGGTTTTGATTTCTCCTTTACGCTTACCAGTTTTTACTTTTGAAATACATATACCTGCATCATGAACTGTTCAGATTAAGAGAACAATTTTTTTTTCCCTCCGAAATGACTGCTGAAAGTTTGTTTAAACATCAATTATGATATGCCTCTGAAGTTTATAGCCATGTTGAACAAAGCTTGTTGCCTAAAAGACATTTGTTGATTTCAATCTGTAATTGAAGCTTTTCATGATCATCCATTTCTTCTTACGTTGTCCCTGTTCCTTAAGAGAACAACTCAGAAGATGTTTCCCTACCTCCGAAGGTCAATTTATAACAAACTGTCTCTAGATCTTAATGAAGGACAGTTAAAAAATTCTCTCAAGGTCTGTAATTTATTAAAATATGTCCAAAATATCATAAATTTCAACGTCACCCCGCTCAGTTATATATCTTTAAAAACCAAATAAATCATTAAAGAGCTGTGGGAAGTTCTTGTAAACCTGTCGGGATACTGAATAGGTCTGCTGGCAATGGGTAAATACATGCATGACACCAATATAACTTTGCTGGGGTATTGAACAGGCCTGCTAGTAGCGAAGCAATGTTGGGTATATGAAAAGTTTCAGATATGGAATCTCTTGACCTTAAATGTCCTTTGTTCTGATCTGGAACTTCCTGGCAGGATACAGATATTGGCGTGGGTTAAATGGAAACCCTGTCGAGGCTATGGATGCCTGCTGGCAGCAGTGGCTGTGTCAACAGTATTGGAGATTTAAACCTTAATATCGTGACTCGCTTTTGTTAAGATTGTTATCAGTTTTCATCTTTTAAAATAACAAGCTGGAATTTTTTATGATTGATGATGATGTTCAAACAATTTTCTTGTTGTTTTCGAGTTGGAGTTTTTCTCATTATCCTAATATGGACTTGTTCATTTGGCAGAGATAATTTCTACTACCAGTGTGTGGCCATTGTTGGCAACCATATTAATTCCTATCATTTTCCTTATAAGCTGCCTACACAAGGGTTTTGAACCCTCAATACTCATCGCAACTTTTTAAAATGACACCATTATCTTTCGCTTTTGCATACCTACTTTTCGTTCTCATTTTCACGATTGCAAGCGTGAAAATCCGCAGTTGGAATTCATGTTGATTGCATTAAAATGATATTTTCAATTGTTATGAACCTATTTGTTTATGTGGTCTTAACTCTTTGAATTCGAACACACCATTGGTCACATATTGATCAAAAACACCCAATATTTATGCATTTGACTATTGTTAATATGGTATCAATTTACATAAACTTTGACACAACGGTTTGAATGAACACATTAATTTTTGGATCGAATCATGGTTATGTCATAATTCATTTGACATGTTATTTAAAATTCCTTTTGATATGCACTATTTTGATTTGAATGTAACATTTTACCAATGCACCATTGATTGTACAACCCAAGATGATATTTTTGCATGGTCCCAATTTACTCTACCACCCTCGCATGCATAAGCATTAACGCTCTGTCTTGCATTTCGGGTTGCCTTTGCTTGTTTTGGGGAAGCTGTGGGAAAAATGGTTCTGTGTCTACCCTGTGAAACCCTATCGCTGATTACCCTATTGATTTTTTGCTATTAGCTATGGCTCCTATAGTGTGAATCGAACCCAATGGTGTCCAAACTTTGTTGTTGTTTGATAACGCCTGAGAGGACCTAGAGAGGAATGGTTGGTTGGTTTTTATTGAGAAGCTTGAGGGTTTCAACCTCGCATTTGCTAAGCAATTTGCACTTACATTCGATGGGTGCATATCCAAAATTGGGGATATCCAGCTCGAAGTAAACGAGGATTTCCTTAGTTCATCCACTGGTCTGCCAGCCAAAGGGAAAAAATGGTTTAAAAATTCGAAGGTTGACAAAGTACCATGGCCACTGCTGTTTACCTCAAGGAAAATCAACAGTTGCGATAAAGGTATGCCAGTTACAGCTCTTAAGTCTAGGTGGCATGATTTGTTGGCTATTATCAAGCAGTTCATTACATGCGAGGGTAGATACAGTTTAGTTTTCCTATACCACCTCCGGCTGCTCATGAGTTTCATAGATTTTCCCTTAAATATGCCACATTTCCTCCTTCGAAGTTTATATAAAATGGCTAAACGTTTCAAGAGGGAGAAAGATGACTCCAGCCTCTTCCACCACTGTTTAATTAAAATTATTGTGATTCATCAGTTGAAGGTGAATGGTGATTGTTGGGATGCTTTCTTGTTGAGGAATGGTTTTTCCAGTCCTGAAATAGGACAAGTTGACAAAACCGTGGTCACAGAAACCCTTATTGGGCCTGTCATTCCCCCTCCTACACTCTTTCCCTCTGTTGAACCCTCAACCTACCTGAACGATGCCCAACCCAAAACCCTGCCTGACTCATGTCTAAAAGACAGTGGTAAGCCTGTTAAGAGGTCTGCAAGGAAAAAGGGTAAGGGTAACAATGATATCAATTGCAAAGGTAAAAAGGCTGTGCGTTGGGTATCAAGGTGTGCTCCTAACAAACCAGAAGAAAACACATACCAACAACCAATTCTGTTGAGTGAAGATTCTGATTCCGAAATCGAACGGTTTTTGACCTAGGAGTATCCATACTCACACGGCCTTTGTTCAGTCAAGCCCTATGAGTATGTGACAAACCTCCTGCCATGTCTTAAAGATGACCCTAACTACCCTGGGATCAAACTCGACAGAGGAACTGCTAGTCAATTAAGAAGCTCCTCACCTGTAATTACACGGCCTGATCAACCACAGTGCAATGAATGCAAGTCGTGGCTCGACCGATATTATACAGATGTCCCTTTGCTCCAATATCGAATCAAGTCCTTGGAGGACCGAGTAAATGTGCTAACCAAAGAAAACGACAGGTTGCTAGCTAATGATAAAAGGAAGAAGGCCACAGGCTCTGTTGTCTTTAAAAATGTAGAGGCAACCACTGCGATTGTCAATTCAAAAATAGCTTGATCAAAACGAATCCCTGAAATTGAGGTATGGTATTTCAAGAATGATTTTAAAATGATTTTGTTTGTGTTGAATTAGCATATAGGATTTGTTGGCTCAAATCGCATGCATTTCTGTTTTGATTGAATGAATAAAACACGATTATGTTATAATAATAACTAGCTATAGAATCGTGAGATTCTATAGTTAGTTATGAAAATTTGAATTGTTTTGATTTTACAACTAAAATAAAATATGAAAATCATGTATTCTTGTGCATTGACAGGTACACACAAATTTTAAAGGAGATTGGATCGACTGTGGCATCTTTGAACATGCCTTTTCTTTACATAGTTTTGGATTAGGCTGTTAGTTTTAGATAGAAATAGGAATTTGGGAGATTGTATTCCCATAAATTTTGCAACAGCTTTGATAATTTCCACAAGGAATGTTTTGATCCTATGGCCTTTATATATGTATTATTTTTGTAAACAAAGATCATCGTTGCTTGGGAGAAGAAACTATGGATTGGTGATTATTCAAACTTGAATGAAAGTGGATATTTGCACGGCTTTAGCTTCAACATATCATATTTTTGTTCAAGTTTTGTTCATTTCAATTTGTAATCAAATTTTTTACTACTTTAGATATCATAATTTGTTACAGGTTGATGTGATATGATTTATATAGCGTCCATGTCTTATGTTTCTCATTTTATATACAACAATTAATCTGTTCACATTTGATAATTAGAAGGTTTATCTTCTTAATTCAATGAACAATAATACACAAATTTTCATACTCAGATTTATCTTAATATGATCATTTGTTATATTATAAATTGTTGGTGCTATATGTCTTGCTTGTTCTGTCATTAGTATTCAAGCGTCACTGCTTCCTGTTTACGAGAAGCATTTGGAAAATCTGGTGCGGGTTGCCCCCATCAAACAACAAAATCAAATACTGTGCACAGGACGAATAGGAAACACTATTACAGGTCAGTCTGTTAGTGCTATTTAATTAGTTTAATTAATATATAAATTTCCTATAATCTAAACACGTTTCACTGTTCATTTCTATAGTTTAGATACACAGTGCAGATTATTATTTTTATTTATCAACTAGATAGCTTCCATTTTATTTTCTTTTTATAAAAGTTATAAAAAATAAAAAAACACCAGCTTCACTGTCATAAATCAACTCATAGGATTTTTGCAAATTTCGATCAAAACTTGCATTTTGTGAATACTGTACATAAAATAGAAATAGAAATATATCGTTTCATTGTATATTTAATAAGTAGACCTATCATTCTTTTAGCTAGTAAAACTGTAAATATATTTTGGATTGTATATAGTTTTCAACAGCTGTTTGTTTTTTTTATTTAGTTAGTTTCTTTAGTTTTTTGTCTTTTTTCACTTTCCTAGGACTTAGATCGGCCAACGGAGCCGCTAAACCCATCAGAGTGGATTAATCCAAATGGTTTGGGTTATTTAGACAACCCCGGACCAGATTCACTCCTCCAGTTGACGAGTGGTCAATTTCTCCCATCAATAGGGTCTAATCCTATTGCTTCTAGGTGGACAACGAACCTGGCGAACAAGCTTATCCTCACGTTTCATGCTACACCCCTACCTCCTCGATGTCAATTTCAACCAACATGTTTGGCATGACAAATCCACCTGTATCCTCTGGATTCACACCCGAAGGAGGTCAATTTCACGCTTCAGGCAACCCCTAACCTGGATCCAATCCACCTGTGGGCAATTTTTATAAACCCCATCAGAACATTCCTACTAGAATGATGCCCAATCAAACTTTTATGAATCAACCCAAAGGAGGGCCTTACAATCCCAGACATGGTCATGGTGCTTTCCATAACCCTGGATGGGCTGCAATTCCTCAGACACAATCTTTCCAGGGAGCCATGGGCCAGATGCCACAACCCTGTCTCCCCTTTCTAGCCACGCTTAATCTACCATATTTCTCAAAGTTGATGAAAAACCCTGTGAGTCATGATCCTACATGGCCCCTCATCCCCACTGAGATTATTTTGGACATATTGAAATTTGAAGGTAAGAATGGTGAGGATCCTGGTGATGACGTTACTACCTTTCACCTATGGTGCTCCTCGAATTGTCTTAATGATGAATCTGTTCAATTAAGATTATTTCAATGCACCCTCATCAGAGTTGCTGTGAAATGGTATATAAAGCTACCTAGGGAGGAATATGGGACCTTTAATTAGTTGGTGTTGGTCTTCCTTAACCACTTCCAATTTTTGGTTCATTACGATGATGGCCTAGAACTTCTATCGATTTTACATTAGGACATTGCCACTCATATCTCAGATCATATCCATGAGTGGCGTAGACGAAATAGGTTTGTTAAGACCTCCATACCCTGACCTTTATTTTAGAATGGTTCCTTAAATCTTCGTACCCTCCTATCTCAAAGGATGTTGCTACATCTGGGGTTACCACTGAGGAAGAAGCGATATTTAAATCCCATCAATTAGATCTTATATATGCTCATTATGGGATGTTATACCACATTCTTCCAGATGCACCACGGTTATCTTACGACCCTAGACAAAAGCATGGACCTCATGTTGATGGCATTGTAGGCTCCTCCAATGTAAAATCCATAGAATCGGTGACAAGCCATTTGAAAGAGTTGTCTCTAAACTAGTCTACAAGAGGGCCAACTTTGTCTGTGTCTTCCAATCCCACTCATTTGACAGATGTAAATTCCATGAAATCGTCAGCCAACCCAAATGGTAACCAAAAACTAGGCAAGAATAAGAAGAAAGGACATAATAATCGTAAGGGTGGGAAAAATGGTAATAAACCCAAGGACAATGGTAATAATGAGAAGACAAATAATAATGTTGGAGAGGGAAAACAAGAGAGATGTAAGGTGAATTTTCCCTATAATCTTTGTACAGATTACTACCTTACTCATTTATGCCTCAAACTTGTGGAAGCTATGAGGCTAATATCTCTACTGCCTGTTGTGCTGACAAATCCATTTCCACATAACTAGCACATGGCCTCAAGTTCCTCAAACACCGGAAATGCGGTTGGTGGAAGTCAAAATCCATCATTTCAAGACAACGACCATTTGTGTATCAATATGGTCGATGAAAAAGTTAATGTAGCCACTCAATCTTGAGATTATAGCTCTTCACAAGAAATTCCTAGTCTAGAATATCCTCCTCCTCCTTTAGAGACAAATTTACAGATTGAAAAACCAGAGCCACCGCCTCGTATTCTGAAAGGAGTACTCAAGCGCTCTACCCACAATCCAAATGCTAGAGCTTCCCAAAACTATTCTATTGTTGAGGACCTAGGTCAAACCCCTTGTGCGATGTCATCTTTGGAGGTACTTCAGACATTTCCTTCATAGAGGAATGCCTTACTATCTGCATTAGGAGCTCTAGAACCTAGTGGCTCAAAAGTTATCAAGTTTGATGTCACATATGTGGAATTCCATGTGGAATTCCAAATCCACATGGAGTACTCAAAGTATACCATCAAACATGTGGTTGTTGATGAAGGTGTTGCTACATGTGTGATGTCTCTGATCTATTGAAAAACTCTCGGTTCTCCAACTCTTTCTAATTCATTCAACATTTTGACTTCTTTTGACAGTCATTCCTTCCATCCTCATGGTATTCTTCCCACCTTTCCAGTCTAGTTAGGTGGGAAGACAATAGAGGTGGAGGTCGAGGTAGTTGATGCACATCTTGATTATAACTTGTTATTAGGACACAATTGGACCTATGTTATGGTCTGATCATATCGTCCATCTTCTGTACTCTTTGTTTTCCTCATGAAGGGAAGATCGTAACAATCAACCAGTTATCCTTTGTGTACCCTAGTCCCAATGCATCTGTTGGATTGTCGATCCCTGTGATCAACAATTCTCAACCGACAACTGAGAATATCGGTGTCATAATGTATTCCTCCCTTATGGGTACTTTTGACTTCACGACACTGAGTCATCACTTTTACACCATGTCCAGTAGGCCCATTTCGATAAGGAGGTCCATTCCTTTCTGCACTTCCTATTTTAGTTATCTATGGACCCTACCTTCCCCAACTTCATCTTATGAAGGTTAGTTACATGTTGGAATGACCATGCCACTATTGACTATTCTTGACTCTTCCGCCGATCCCGATCCTATTAGCTCATTGACAGACGAGGAGGATCTCATTATTAGGCCTGTATGGGCCACTTCGTTGTCTTGTTCACATGACTGCCTCGATGAGAATTTTCCTTCAAACAAAGCTATCATCGAAGCCATGAATGGTTTTGACAGACCTTGGAATGATATGCATCACCACTCTTATTTTCTCCCAGAGCTTGAAAGAATCAAACAAGATGACTTTCGATCTACTTTAAGTGAGATAGTCGGTCATGCCAAAGTTCACTTGATACGCATGACATTCAGGGATGATTTTAAGTATGGAAATTTATTTTAAAATGTAGAAACCTTGGCGAATATTACTAATCCTTCGTATGTCAACTATAAATGTTTGGCGATATGTTTTTAAAAATATTCAAATTTCCAAGTATTTTATATTGTTTTTATAAAATTTTGGCGATTTTTAAGGTAAAATAATTTTATTCTATAGAATTTGGGCGAATCATTTTTAAAATAACGAATCTCGTTTTTGGAAAAACCATGGAAAATTAGCCCATGAGAGAAATTAAGTGCCTAAAATATGGCAAGTATTTTTCCTACCTTCATGATCGATCTCTCTTGTACCCCTGGAAAGATTGAGAATGTAAATATCACTGTGGATTGTTCACCAGAGGAAATACTGATCTACACCGAACTTTTCAAGGAATTCCAAGATGTATTTGCTTGTTCATATGAAGAGATTCTAGGAATCAACCCTTGTATTGTCAAGCATGATATTAGAACTTATAAAGATGCTAAAAATGTTCGACAATTTCTTAGAGCTATCAATCCCCAGAAGGCCCCTACTGTTAAGGTAGAGGCAGAGAAGATACTTAATGCTGGATTCATCTACCCAGTTCCCTTGACTGAATGGGTATCCAATCTCGTTCCTGTGAATAAGAAGCAAGGAACTATCTATGTATGTGTGGAATTTTGTGACCTGAATAAGGCATGTCCTAAAGAAAAATTCCCGATGCCTTTCATCGATCATATTCTGGACGAGTGTGTGGGAAGAAAAGTATTTTATTTTGTGTATGAATTTTCAAAGTATAACCAAATTCAAATTAAACCTGAGGATCAACACAAGACAAAATTCTTTTGTCCTTGGGGTACTTTCACATACCGGAAAATGCTTTTCGGCCTTAAAAATGTCGAAGCAACCTTCCATCATGCCATGACCTTTGCTTTTCACGATCATAAGCATATAGTCGAAGCTTACCTTGACTATCTTGCTGCTCACTCTCGTGAGAGAGCGGATCACGCTATGAACCTTCGGCTTGGTTTTGAAAGATGTCTTTACTATAGAATCCGATTGAACCCTCATAAGTGCATCTTTTGCATTAGGTCTGGTCATCTTTTGGGATTTCTAGTTTTTGAGACTGGGATCATGGTAGATCCGTTAAAGGTTGAGGCAATACTTCGATTGCCTCTCCCATGCACTATTAGAAAAATTTAAGGTTTACAGGGGAAAGCTAACTTTCTATGTCAGTTTATAGTAAATTATGCCAACATCACTGAGGGTTTCATGCGTCTTTTGAAGGAGACCCCTTTTATATAGGATGAGTGATACCAGGAGTCCTTCGATGCTTTGAATAAAGCCTTGGTATCGACACCTCTACTGAACTCTCTTGACTACAATAGGGATTGCTTTCTTTATATTTCCACGTCTGAGGAGACGATTGGTATGGTTTTGGTTCAAGAGTATGATGAGCTCTGCGAGCACATCATCTACTATCTTAGATAAAACTTAGTTGGTCTTGAGCTTAATTATTCTCATGTTGAAAAGCTATATTTGGTTGTCATTCACACAGTCCAAAGTTTGTGTCATTATATTTTACTTTGCAAGACTACTGTGATTTCCGATGTCAACCCATTTCAATACGTCCTCACCAGGAATATCAGAGGGGGAAAATATAATAAATAGATTGTCATTTTACAAGACCTTGATCTTGATTTTGCTTTTGTGGAATCCAAGAAATCACTAGTCTTCACAGAGTTAATATCTGACTTTCAATGATTAGATGAGGATGTTATCCATGTTGATTCGTTTGTGGAGGAACACATTTTTATTGTCTCGTCGTTCGACCCCTGGTACGGAGACATTGTTCTTTATCTTCAAACTTTGAAGTTTCCTCAACATCTCTCGTGAGATGACTGACGATGTGTAAGGTACCAAGCTAAGAATTATACTATCGTTGGTGACACTTTGTATTGCCGAGGAGTAGAAAATATCTTGTGTCATTTTTTAACTCACGGAGAAGCCGAGTCGGTCCTGAAAAATTGCCACAATGGGGCTTGTGGTGGTCATCTATCCGGGCTTGTGAAATCCAAAACAATTTTGTGAGCCAGTTATTTATGGACTTCTATATTTAAAGATTGTATTGAAGTAGTTAAGAAGTGTCACTCCTGCTAGGTGTTCACTCGAAAAATGCACTCACATCCAGCCCCTCTTCACCCAATCATTACCATCGGTCCCTTCACCAAGTGGGGGGTGGACCTTGTGGATTGCAACCCAACTTCAGCTAGGGGGCATCCACACATTATCATGGTTGTTGACTACTTTACTAAGTGTTTTAAGGCCATCCCTACAGTTAAATTTGATGGGAAGACTACCTCCTTCTTTGTATTCAATCAAATTATCACCCGGTTCGGTATCTCGAGTGAGATTGTCACTGATCATGGCAGTCACTTTCAGAATGAAATGATGGAAGAACTAGCATATAATCTTGGGTTTAAACATGGTCATTATTCTCCTTATTACCCCCAGGCAAATGGACAAGTATAGGTCGTCAACAAGTCTCTCAAGACCATTTTGCAAAAAACTATTAGCCAGAGTAAGTCTGACTTACACATCATACTATATCTTGCACTCTGGGCATACTAAACCTCGGTTAAGACTGCCACCCAATTTTCCCTTTTCCATTTAGTACATAGTGTGGAGTCGATTTTACCTATTGAATGTGAAATCCATTCTCCTAAGTTTTCATTCGCACTCCTACTTGACACTTTTGATCTCGAGCGACACCTTGTACACCTAGAGAGTCTTGACAAGAAGCGTCGAGACACCTTTATGACTATCGAGGAGAAACAAATGTGTGTCAAGGTCAAGTATGATAAGTATGTATGTCCTCAGTTATACGCTGAGGGTGACTTGGTCCTCTTTTATGATCAAGCCAACAAACCACTGGGAGCATGAAATTTTAAACCCATGTGGCACGGTCCTTATATCGTGCGACATGTTCTAGAAAAAGGAGCCTATGAGTTAGAATATTATGAAGGAAATATGTTGCTGGAGCCTAGAAATGGGCTCTACTTGAAAATCTATTACGCTTGAGCCCCAATATTGGGCGAAACTCTTTTTATACTAATGTAATTTAGTGTATATATCTTTTCCCTTTATTTTCATCTTCATCTTGCTTATCGAGTTTTCACTTGGTTCACAGATGTCAATGAAGTCTTTGGTCTACCTAGGATTCACAAATGGATCCAGTCATCATACACGAAACTTGGCTTCTATGCTTGGGTGGTTTACTCACCCGAGCGTCTACTGGTGTCTTCAGGTAGCATATTCCTAGGGCCATCCATGAATAATGTGGTTGAATATAGCATCGTTATAGAACTTTTGTGCAATGTTATCTCACATGGTATTGACTCTTTAGAGGCTCGCCTGGATTCCCAGTTAGTATGTCAGTTGAATTGCAATTACCATGTGCGTGATCCTACTTTACTCTAACGATTCCTACGGGTACATCTTTTAGAATGAAAATTTGATTTTATTACTTATTATCACATTCCTAAGAGTTCTAATCATGTATATGATCCTTATGCTAATTTTGTTTTAGATTGGCATTTGTCACATAACTAAAGCAAAGAAAACCATCTAATCAATGTACACATTGTAAAATATAATTAAAGTCAAAGATCCCTATTTTATATATATTTAAAAAAATATGGTATTTATAGTACAAAATTGGGGCTAATACCCTCAATACACATATGCATCTGGTACTACAATATCCATGACATCTACGCCTGTGGTGAAATATGTGTGTCATGGTAACAAACTACGACGTTTGTGAGATGTTGAAAGAGTCATACCCAAGCTCTGGGCACACCAACCACTTGTTGTTGCATGGATTTCGGTAGATCCTCTACCTGAACCATGGGAATCCTATGAGTCAAATGAGACAGGTTTCCCTACATGTTTTGTAGGACTCTCTCAGTTTCTCCTCCCACTGCCTCATCTCTCTGGTTCCTCCTTTCATGTCGAGGAAACCCTTCCAACCATCACGAACCCATGTCGGTGTTACACAAGTGTCTAGTTAGTACTTAAGAACCATCCAAATTTTTTTTGTTTCACTATACAAAAATAGAAAAAAATGAAATATTTAAAAACATTTGATGTACCTATGTCCCCGTAGGTGGTCCCTAGTGGGAGTGGCATGTCTATATCTTTTTTGAAGTTGATCCCTTCATAGGGATAGTCATCTAGAGAGATGAATCGTCGCTACCACCAGTAGAACAAATCCTCGTTGTAGGGTGTGGGAACCCTACCTCCCCCCTGCCACCTCATTACCTCGGTCCATTGTGCCATGGCTAGATCATGAGGTCCTCTCGAAAGAATCTAGACTCTAGGTCCCAAACCTAGAACTCACTCAAAGAAGAAACTGCATAGGATAGAGGCAAACCCAAAATTCCTCTTACTCCCCTGTTTGCACTCTGTCAACTGGCTCTTCATATTTTCCAGTAGTGAGGTACACCAGTCATATAATATGGGTCTCAAGCACTTTACTACATAGAAAATGATCAGCTTCGATTCCTAGTGAAATGAAGCCAAACCTGTGAGCCTGGTCAATACGAGAACAACAATCTTCAGGCTGAGATTGTTTATCACTCAGATAGGGAGTTGAATCCCGACCTTTGGAGTCCCTGCTACACAGTGGGCATCTATGTACTCCTCTATTTTCATTCCACTCCCTGCTCCCCATGATTTGAGGTTTACAACCTCTCCCTGGTGTGATAATCTAGTCAAAAAGTAGATATCCTCTACTTCAATCCTTAATGGTTGCTCACTGAGGTTGAAGCTTTCACTCTCAGGGTCCCATTTACCCACAAGCATCTCAAGCAACCTCACTTGGGCCCTCATCCCTTTGAGTGCCTAAAATTTATATAAGACACATCTTTTTAAGGCCATTTGGGCCCCCAGATCTCAATCCACAGCAACATCGACCCCCTGGTGCTTTCTTTCCCTCCATTCAAGAACCATCCTTCCAGAGGAAAGACAAATTTTGAGTTAGAAACCATAGAAATCATTGATTGCATGCCTATATGCGAGCTTCTTCACTTACAGTTGCATATAGGGTTGGGTATATGCGCCTTGTATTTTGTATAGGTGTGTATAATCCGTCATATATGCGGCCTGATAAGAGACAACCTACATACACCGAATTACATAATTTACGCCCTAAATTACTCCAAATTTTGAACCTAATTTAAAATTTTAATCCATTGGAAATGAAGAGGAAGGGAAGATGATTTACCTAGTCCAGACGGTTTCTGATTTCATCGCCTGACACTCCCGCAATCACCAGTTAAATCTCAGAGGTATTTTGGTCCAATTTTCACTATTTGGGTAAAAAATCAAAATGATATAGTATTTTTTGGTTTTTGTTACTATTTATAACAATTTTTACCCACTTTCTATAGTTTTGAGTCATTTTTTCGCCTAATGGACTAATATAAAAGTGGATTGAGTTGGTTTTTGTAGTTTTCACAATGGATTCTTGTGGATTTCAACGTTATGTTGACCATTTGTCACCACGGGAAGGTATTTTCATTACCCAACATATAGGATAAGTATCCATTCCATAATGCAATTTTGCATTATCCTATAACTGTCATTTTTTTTCCTTAGGTATGAACCCATTTGTTGCGACACAAAACCTTCCATCTGCTATAAGTAGTGTCGTTATCAAGTGGTAGAGACTTACCAACCATGGGTTCCCTAGTTAGATCCCCTGCTTCATTTGGTGCCCATGTAGAGATTTTTGCCATAGGACCGGGAGTCCCTCATAGCTAGTACATGAATTTATGCCGAGCTTCATTCCTCAGTCATAAACATTCTTCCTTATACCCCAAGGACTCCCAACTGAGTTTAATTTAATCTCTTTTCCAACCCATCTTCAAAAAGAGAAAAGATTCTCGAGTGAACTTGTCTCTTTAACACTCATAAATTGGATTTGAAAGGATGTCTATTTGGCACAAGTTTGTCCATTTTTCACACCAAGTATACAAAATGACATTAAAAATGACATTTTTTGGAATTAAGTAGTGATTGCATCTCATGCCCTTGCTTGCAGTATTGAGCCTATAGTCGGTTCTCGCTTTGCATTATAAACCATTTGCCTCAGCAGTTTTTGCATCCTCAACCAAGTAGAGCCTCATTTTTAGCCTTCACAATTTGACACCCTATACCTAAGAGGGAAAATTCCCCCGACTGTCCATCTCCTGCATGCATCTCCTTGCATTGAGAATAGGTATGTTTCACTGCTGAAACTAGTTTTGATTACTTACAGCACTAGTTTTCTCCTCTATATCATAGCATTCATTTGTGTATGAAAAAAAAAAGAAGACAGCGGGAAGGGAGTATTATCTTATATTGGCAATAGTCGTGTAGCCTTTGAATAGAGCACAAAATTATTGAGTCCATTCATCATCATAATTTTGGGATTAGCATGGCCTTAGGAAGATGAGCTCATTACAGAGTCTTCTCTACCGACTGGTTACTCTTCCAGTCCCTATAGAGATTTTTATTGATGCCTCTTGCATCTCATGGTTTCATCATTGGGTCTATGCTACCATAGCCCTCCACATGGCTCATGCTCTTGTTCAAAGGAAGTCTATCAACCTGTGTTGGCCACTTCTTAGAACTCTTGACTTTTCAAGTCGTCCATACCCTCAGTTTGTCTTAGATTCACATGATACTATAGCCCTATCATGCACCATGGTCATACTTTCATCATCGGTAGGTAACCTTGAACCCAACAGTCGACACTTCATCATTGGTCGTTGACTTGGCGGTTTCCCTTGTGTTCGACGACAAGACATCTATTCACACATTGGGATTCGTGCATTGTCTTGGATACCATTAGCCTTATTGGTGGTTTCCTCACATTTGAAAGCAGTTTTCATCATTGGATGTTATTCATAGGGTCTTTTTCGTGTACCCCTTGCACTTGGCACATGCGAAAGATGCATAGGGTTGTTGGTTCGTGCACATGTTCTTCATCTGATTTCCTCCAAATCATGAAGCTCCTGCTTTATACCTCGTGGTGACCGATGAGAGATGCCTTAATTCTCTCCTTTTAGTGGGTATCCTTCCATCGAATTCAGATCATCTATTCTGGAAATGGGACCTAGAGTCTTATGAGTACCTTGAGGCTTGCATTCATTAGTGGCAGGCTCTCTCGCCATCGACAGTTTGTAATACATCAATGTCTCCTGATCGATGGATTATTCAGGTGTTTGACACCGACTCCTTTATTCACACTTGTAAGAATGTACCTAGTTCCTTGATACCTACTTTCATTATCGGTAGGTTTTCTTGCGTTTATTAATGGTACACCTCAATGACCAATAATCAAATGATGTCTCATCGTGTTTGACCTCAAATCATTTATTCACATGATGTAAACTTGCACCCTTTGTAGATTGTGTAGAAGACTTGAAGACACCAGTATGTGGCCACAACTTTCTTGAGTTGTTGCTTCTTTTTCATTTGATGAATACCTATTTGACTTCAGTGATCATGGGAGATCAAATTGTACTCCATTTTATATAGATATCTTCAGATTGGTTTTGAGACTGGTTTTACTAGGCCTTGTTTGTGACTATGACAACCATTGGCATGTAACCACATTTCTATTTTCCTATTCATGGCCATGGATAGTTGTTTGGTATATTTTCACATGGATCTGCAGTGTAATTCTATTGGCAGCCATGTATGCAAAGTGAGTGCAGAATATAATGAGAAACTAGTTCATCCAGCTGGTTCCCCATCACTCCACTTCTGGGTTATTTATAATGTATTTCAACCATCACAGATACTCCTATGACATCACACATTAGGGGGCATCTGTTCAACCCCCAATATCTTCCCTTATTGATTGAGAACCTCATTGCTTCTCTTTTATGAGCTTGCCTTTGGTGGAGGATTGAAGTGGTGAAGGCCCAGCAAGAAGGGAATTAGTTTCTTGGTTTTGAATCATGCCGACACATAAGTCTGTAACATTTTCACTTCTACTGATCATATATTAATAGAAATACTCTTTTCCCATCCAATTGATATCTTGCAAATATTTGACTTATTATTCCATGGGTGTATTTGTCATGTTTATTAATGGATTATGTTATTGAATGTGCTAACATCATTTATTATCACCGTATTCTTTCTTTTCTTGGTTTTTGAGGACTAATTGTAGGTATATTGCTTTGGGTCAAGTGCTCAAAGGTGGACTTCATTGAACATCTAGATGAGGTAGGCCTTTTATCTTGTCTTGCTAGAATATTTGTTTACATAGCATACTTGAGAAGAGAGTTGATTTATGCAGTCATTTCTGTCTATTGTGGTTTACCCTAGCCATAGAGAGATTTTCCTCGTAACACTAATACATCATCTTCATTTATGTCTCATGACGATGCACCCAACACTTTGGTATTTCACATGTTCACCTTGTGCTCAGCCACATGCATATGCAACTCTGCATATCTCTTTTCTCACTGCATTACACAGGAGAATCATCTGGAGTTCTTCTCAAATCTTTGTAAGGAGGAGGCCATCTCTACATTCCAGCTCTATCTCAAATATGAACCACACACCCCTCTCAGGGGCTCTCTCTCAGGTTTGTGTCCTGGAGAATGTCTCACTTAGCTGCAATCATCAACACTATGCTACACTTGACTTGGAATTGGCAACCTGTTGAAGGGCGAAACAGTCCATCCGTCAACTGGGAGAGTGGAACCAGTCCGGGGTTGTCTAAATAACCCAAGCCGTTTGGAATGGACCACCCTGACGAGTTTAACGGCTCCGTTGGCCGCTCTAAGGTCTCCTAAGGAAGCCAAAGAGAAAAGTTGATCTGAGCTAAGTGATCTAAACTAAGGAAACTAGAAACTAATAAAACAAACTAAAACAAACTAACTAACTAAATAAAAGAAATCAAACTAAATAAAGGAAACTAGAAACTAATAAAACAAATAAAGGAACTAATATACTAAACTATAAACTATGCTAACTATTATATCTACAAACTACTAACTATTAATATACTAAACTATAAACTATGCTAACTATTCTAACTGCAAACTACTAACTATTAATATAATAACTCAAATCAACTATCTAATTACCAAGTTAATTACAGTTTATTCACAAATATACATTACATACAATCTACAGATTTGAATAAACCTCTGAAACTGATTTGTTTGCTGTCCCAAGACAGCGAAGATAATTCTTTTATTTTATTTTGTGATTTATAACTAAAAAGTAACTAACTTAAATTAAAACAAATCGAAATTATATCTAGATTGAACTACTTAATAAAAGAGGTAAACTAAATACTAATTGACCTGGAAACGCTCAAAAGTCTACCCTGCATATGATGGCTTCTAAGCTGATTGGAGGAGGGAAACTCACACCGTTAAGTCCTTAAGCTTCTTGGAAACGATCAGCTATGCTGCTTCTTGAAGTATGTCACAGGACAAACAAGACAAAAAAGAATATCATAACAATTTTTTGATTATAAATTCCTGCAAAAGGGGAAACCTATTATGCAGCAAACTTATATATTACAGTTTGATTTATGAAGAAGACAAAGCTATGATTCACAAATTGAACTAACAACTGTTATGTCTTT
>ML780141.1:770676-782686 GCA_009831015.1 Picea engelmannii | reverse complement strand
TTAGTTCAATTTGTGAATCATAGCTTTGTCTTCTTCATAAATCGAACTGTAATATATAAGTTTGCTGCATAATAGGTTTCCCCTTTTGCAGGAATTTATAATCAAAAAATTGTTATGATATTCTTTTATGTCTTGTTTGTCCTATGACATACTTCAAGAAGCAGCATAGCTGATCGTTTCCGAGAAGCTTAAGGACTTAACGGTGTGAGTTTCCCTCCTCCAATCAGCTTAGAAGCCATCATATGCAGGGCAGACTTGGAGCATTTCCAGGTCAATTAGTATTTAGTTTACTGCTTTTATTAAGTAGTTTAATCTAGATATAATTTCGATTTGTTTTAATTTTAGTTAGTTACTTTTTAGTTATAAATCACAAAATCAAAAAAAGAATTATCTTCGCTGTCTTGGGACTGCAAACAAATCAGTTTCACAGGTTTATTCAAATCTGTAGATTGTATGTAATGTATATTTGTGAATAAACTGTAATTAACTTGGTAATTAGATAGTTGATTTGAGTTATTATATTAATAGTTAGTAGTTTGCAGTTAGAATAGTTAGCATAGTTTATAGTTTAGTATATTAATAGTTTGTAGTTTGTAGATAGAATAGTTAGCATAGTTTATAGTTTAGTATATTAGTTCCATTATTTGTTTTATTAGTTTCTAGTTTCCTTTATTTAGTTTGATTTCTTTTATTTATTTAGTTAGTTTGTTTTAGTTTGTTTTATTAGTTTCTAGTTTCCTTAGTTTAGATCACTTAGCTCAGATCAACTTTTCTCTTTGGCTTCCTTAGGAGACCTTAGAGCAGCCAACGGAGCCATTAAACTCATCAGGGTGGTCCATTCCAAACGGCTTGGGTTATTTAGACAACCCCAGACCGGTTCCACTCTCCCAGTTGATGGATGGACCGTTTCTCCCGTCAACAGAACCAAACATCAATATAGCAAGGAAAAACCTCAGGAAAAGTACTCAACGCCTTGAAACAGAGATAATTTCAGATAATAAGCCTCTTCAAGGGGGCAACCTCCTTTTACCCCACTTAAATATTCAAGTACAAGATGATTCAAAATGAAGATGTCTCCTTGGTATATATAGGAGACTAGGAGGTATAATTACAACTAATGGCCTAAATCCGACATAAATAAAATAAAATTACTAATATAATATGCCCCAATTAAGGGGTAATGAGCCAACATTAGGGCTTAACAACATATCATAAGTGCACATGAAACACTCAGGTACATTCATAAAAATCACATAAAAAACACAGAAAAAAATCAGATGTAGGAAAAACTGCTTGCTTGTATTAATATATGAATGCTTGATTACAATATGTGTAGGTTGGACTACAATAGAGTCTCAAATATCTCCTCTTCTTGTCTTATAATAAGTTTCATCCACCTTCAACAACCTTTACTGGGCGTATATTACAATCATTTATACAAGAGGGGCTCGACGAGCTTTTCCCCTCCAAGCTACATACTGCTCATAAATTACATTAAATTCCTACAGATTTGAATCAGACCTGGACTATATTTCTGTCAACCATTAAAGGTGACATTACATGAAACTTGTACAAAGGCACATGTCTCGAATCTCCTCAATCCTCCAAACATTTAATTCATTTAAATTACATTAATTTTTCAAATTTAAATAAAAATGAGAGGGTTGGCGCCTCTCTCCCTTTCTTGAATGCGTGTTGATGTGCTGTATTGATGGTGCATGGATGGGGTTGAAAGATGATCCTACATCATAATCCACTGCTAGGAAAATCATGATCTCCTACTCATGAGTTCCTCTACTCAACTGTTGAAATACCCCTGGATCCCAAGCCTTTATGTGGAGTTGTCCACCTGCTCCTTTCCTTTGTTGTTGTTGTCCTGCTGTTCTTGCAAGATATCCTCTATTCAACTTTCTCATGCTGACCATCTCCTTTTTTGATCTCACCATCAAATCCCTTATCTCTTCTATCTCTCTGTCAAGATGGTCTAATGGTTGGATCTCTCTTGGAAGTCTGCTTTGTTGCAAATCCTTCTCATCACACACCTCAATCGGCAGATCGATTTGATCTCTCAAGATGAATTCAACTTCTATGGAATCAACTTTACCTTCCTATGCAATATTAATCTTTGCAATCTCCTCACTGAGATTCTTCCTAGCCATCTCCTTTGACAGTTTGACTTCTGTTAGCTCCTCTGCTTGTACATTTACAACTTCCTCCATCTGCTCCTCAGGCTGGAATTCTCCATTTATTTCCAACTTAATTTGTTGAATGTGCTTACTCTGCACTATTACCCTTCTCTCCAGGGATTCCAATTCTTCATATAGATCAACAAAGTCTATGATGTTTGCTTCCTTTTCTTCTGTAGGTTTTAGTTATGAAGTTAGCTCCTATTCAACTTCCTGGCTGAAAATTTTGAACCATTCCTCTGAATTCTCCTCTTCCTCCTCTACTTGTACATACTTCAATATCTAGACCAGGTCTTCCGCTATGAAAATATATGTTGGCAGTATTTATCCTGATGTACCTGGAACTTGTACATGGGCCTCTACTTGGATTCTTGGCATAAATATTTTGATTCCTCCAATGATCAGAACACTCCTCTAATCTTCCTCTTCTAGGGTTGAATTATTAAACTTCTCATCATATTCATTCACATGGTCTACAATCCCATATGAATATCCATGTAGATAAGGCCTTTCATCTACCTCCCTTTCATTTGTAAGCACTCCTTGCTAGATTGAAGTATCTTCTGATATCTTGAGACTCTCAAACAGTCTCATTTCATCTTCCTTTCCCACCTGGCAATTTGAAAGTTAATCTCTACCCTCCTGGCAATTTGAAAGTTCATCTCTGCCCTCCTGGTAGTCCATGAGATCATAAATTGACCTCCCTTCATTTCCCACATGGAAATATTAACTTTATCTTCTTCCCACCTAGAAGTTCATGAGATGCTCAATTGATATCCATTCTTCCTTAATGAGGTCTTCTCCAACTTTTGGCTCACAAATACAAACCAAATCCTTTGTGTCACTGAGGTTTTGAGTATGCCTCGACCACCTTCTTAACACTTTCCTTTGCCTCCTGGAAAAAAACTTTTGGACAAGCCACCTTGCTTTATTCTTCAAGGGCCACTCATAATTCCAGCCTCCTTATGTTGCTTGCTGCATATTTAGCATCAACCTATTAGGTTATGCTCAGGTCTCCTCGAGATCTTTTCCCATCTATGTATTTTTTACCTTCTTTCGGTCTCCTCCTCGATATCGCCTCTAGACTTCAATATATATTTCACCTTCTCTTCCTAAAAGAATATGACTGGTTCTTCTGGCTTAGCACACCTGGTTTTCTATTGTCTACTCTGCAACTAAGAGCACCTCTAGCTTTCTCCTGCAGACCACCGGGATGTCTAATGACTATTTCACACTTGCAAACAATCCTATATAGAGAATAAACACTCTTCCTTCTCCCTTTTCGTGTTGTATGTAAGCAAAAACATGCTCTGATACCACTTGGTTTTATCAGAATAAAACGCTCCTTCACACAGAGCACAATTCATTACTTTGATACCACTTGACGCAAGCCCCCCTGCCTCTCTCAGGGTCTGCTCAACCTCCTGGTCTAGGATCGTTCAAGAAATGGAGTCATATTGACTCTTAGGGCCCCTTCTGGACCCCCAAACAAATTTACACAAGCCCCCTTTAGTTCTCGGTGCAGGTTTCGAAATACCCACAGGCACTTTCCCTTGGCACTTTTTCCTGTTATAAAAACAACTTGAAATACAGGCGCTAGATCCCTTCACTAAGCCCCTTTCCTCATATGAACTAGAGCTATGAACCAGGGCTAAAATCAAAAAGTGATAATCCTTTGGGATTCATATCTTTTAACACCAAATGCTACTTCAATCTCCCGAAGTATTCTATCAGCGAATCCTTCTTCCTACTGACACCGGAAGTGTAGATCGACGACCTAGATCTGTCGGTAAATAGACGACTCATATCTCTTTGGGGATTCATCCTTCGACGATATTGATTCCTCCTTAGTATTGTTACTCCTGAACAATGAACCTGGGAAGGGATTAATATACTTCCATGTGTCCCTTAATCGAACGATCGATATTTCTTCGGCCACCGAGACTACGAAAGCCTAGGCTTATAGGGCTTCACCTATAGCTCCACCGAAGCGCTCCTCCTATGGAGTGTGGGATTGAATGAAACACATCCCTTGAAATCATATGGCTAAGATCCTCTTCATCTCCCAAACACTTTGATGTCTACCCTCCTATGTTCTTAAATGGGATTAAAGCATGCGCCACTTACCTGGATCCGACAACTGTCGGCCCTCCGTACCTAGATTTGGCATCTGGGATATAGTATCCTCGTTTGCACTCCTTCACTTTCCTGGATGTATATCTAACGGTCCAAACTACTCCTAGATACCGATCCAATGGATTATGTAGATCCTCCCTTTTGTGTACTTCGCCTTCATTCGAAGGAAGGGTCCCTCACATTTTTCAAAGGCTTCGACATTTTGTCCTTTGGCTGGGCTCTGACTACACAACCTCGATTAGTGATATACCTCATGATATTTTTCTAGTTCAAGGTTTTTAAAGGACCTTGGCCTTCAAAATTCTCTCTGCAAGTCTCAATGACTTGGCTTCTACCTCCGCTATTGAAACACTACTCCTTCTAAGATTTTTCACTTCAAGGGACTTTAGCCCTGGCACACACTTGTGCTTCTTCCACAAATCAAGAATGTTAGAAGGTTCTCTCCTTCTACACTCCTTGTTGAGTCCTCATGCATAATGGTACTATCCCACTTTAGCTTTAGCTTACTCGAATCTAAAGATTTTTGGGCCTCCTTCCTGATTAGAAAAAAATTGATACCCTTCTGGCACTCCACACTCGTCCTCCTGAGCTTGTAAAGTTTTAAGACACTTTACCTTTGGTGCACTCATTGTGTTTTACTCAAAGCCCCTTACTTGGAATATTCTCGGTCTTCTACTATATTTGAAGAGATTCTATGCGCAAAGGAATTGTGCCTCCTCAGCTTTGGAACTTTTCAAACATTTCTAAGGGTCTCAACCCTCTGCTTCTTTTGAAGACTTCTGGTGCCCTCCTGACACTCCACACTCTTCATCCTGATTTTATGAGCTTTGGATAAGTTCACCTTGCACAAACTTTGCGCTGATCCTCCTAAGCTTATAAATGCTCAGACTTTAAAGGATCCTTGTGCTCTCCTGGAAAACAATTTCTCAATGAACTCTTGCAAAGATCTCTTCCATATTTTTAAAAAACTATGGTTCTCCTCAATTCCTCCAACACTTCAAAAGGTGTTGGCACTATGCACTCCTTGCACTTGCTCAATGTACACTCACATAGAATTCATATTTTTTAGTAACTATGGCTATGCTCTCTTCTGCACATACTTTCCTCCATAGTATTCAGTAACTTTGAGGCTCCTTATGAGACTAATATTATTCTTATGTGCCCACCTGACACGTTCTCCTTTGAACTCGAAGTAGACTTCATATGTGAAGTCCTTGCATTGGCTACAAAGTTTCCAATACTCTGTCATGCACTCCTTGCACAAGCCTAAAGAACCCATAACTCTCTACAAACTCACACAACGATAGGGAAGTATATCTTACTCCTGCAAAGATAATACATGCATGCATCTAACAACATATCATAAGCACACAGGAAACACTCAGGTACATTCAGAAAATGCACATAAAAAACACAGAAAAAAATTAGATGTAGGAAAAACTTCTTGTTTGTATTAATATATGAATTCTTGATTACAATATGTGAAAGCTAGACTACAACATAGTCTCAACTCTCTCCTCGTCTTGGATTATAATGATTTTCAACCACCTTCATCATGCTCTATTGGGCGTATATTACAATCATTTATACAAGAGGGGCTCAACGAGATTTTTCCCTCCAAGCTACCTACTGCTCATAAATTATATTAAATTCCTACAGAACCGAATCAGACCTTAACCTATTTTTTTGTCAGCCATTAAAGGAGACATTACATGCATCCTATACAAAGGCACATGACTCGACTCTCTTCAAGCCTCTAAACATTTAATTCATTTAAATTACATTAAATTTTTGAATTTGAATAAAAATGAGAGGGTTGGTGCATCTCTCCATTTATTGAATGTGCGTTGATGTGTTGGGTTGTGGGCGCATGGTTGAGGTGGAAAGATTCTCCTTCATCAGAATTCATAAATAAGTTTCTTAGGATGACTAAGAAACATGATTCTATTATGGTGGTTGTGGACAAGTTTACTAAATCTTCCCATCTTATTCCAGTGAAGTCAACGCACAAGGAAAATGTCATTGATGAGGTATATATGCATGAAGTTTCTAAGTTACATGGCATTCCTAAGACAATTGTGTCTGACAAAGATTCCAATTTCACCTCCAATGTTTGGAAAGGGCTATTCAAAGGATTTGGAACAAATCTAAATTTCAACACAACATATCACCTTGAGTCAGATGGTCAAACCAAGAGATTAAATCAGGTGATTGAAGACATTCTAAGGATGTATCTGATGGATAAGCCATAAAAATGGGGAGAATACCTTCAATTGGTAGAGTTTACTTATAACAATGGGTATCAAGAATATTTTAGGATGAACATATTTGAGGAACTTTATGGTAGAAAGTGAAACACTCCAGTGAGTTGGGACAACCTAGTAAATCGTGCAGTAGTTGGGCCAGATCTACTTCGAGAAATGGAGGAGCAGATGGTAAAGATAAAGTAGGATCTAAAGGCTCCCTGGGAAAGAAAGAAAATCTACACAGATAAAGGAAGAACCCATAGAGATTTTAAAGTGGGAGATCACATATTCTTGAAAGTAAAAGCTAGGCATAGTTCCCTAAAGTTGGGAAAGTGTTCTAAGTTAGCAATGTGCTATTATGGGCCATTTAAATTCCTAGAGAGGATTGGTCATGTTTCCTATACGATTACATTTTCTGCATCCTTGTGTATTCATAGTGTTTTCAATGTGACATTGCTTAAGAAGTATGTACTTTATGCTAATCATATCATTGATTGGAATGTGATTCAGGTGGAGCTAGAAGGTGTATTTAAAGTGCAATCGATTTGCATATTGGATTAGAAAACTAAGCAGCTCCAAAATTGAGTCATGGAGTTGGTAAAGGTCCAATTGACCTGGTACGCTACCGAGAATGCAACCTGGGAGCGCGAGGATGTTATGCGAGCAAATCATCCTCATATTTTTGAATATTTTTGAAAAATTTATATGTACACATGTATATGATGCATTGAGCACAGTGCATAAATAAGAGGGAGGGGATTGTGGTGTCCCTTATCTAGAAC
Organism: Picea engelmannii; assembly: GCA_009831015.1. NCBI lineage: Eukaryota > Viridiplantae > Streptophyta > Pinopsida > Pinales > Pinaceae > Picea > Picea engelmannii. Next base: position 775,336 of record ML780141.1, on the reverse strand, counting down.
AATTTTTAGTTGTACATATAGGCAGGTGATTCATTGGAACCAAGTGTAAATGTAATGCACATTTAGGATGGTGAGCCATTGACAATAATTTTTGGTGTCGTGCGCATCTAAGCAAGTGCACAGAGAATTTTTATAAAGATAGGGTGCACACATTTTATGTCTTGTGCACACCTGGGTAAGTGTGCACATTGAACTATTTTGTGCACACTGAAAGTGCATAATGTTGAGTTATATATATGTATACATGACTATTTATGTATTGATGCCAGAGAGCCTGTGTGATTATGAGGCTAGCGAGCCTGGATGTGGATAGCACAATGTGCCTTACCCATGTAAATTTAATCATGAATATTAATATAATATTGCATCATTGCATGCATATATACTCAGATGAAAAGAGATGGGGGGACAACTCCACTGAAAAAGGGAAAGGGGGGGGGTATTTTAATAATATTTCTGAAAAGTGTGATGGGGATATGTTTTTATACTATGTTCCCGAGGGTAGGGAACGAGTCACCAAGTCGATTAAAGATACTTTTAAAGGTGACAAGTGTCAAGTGGAATGCATGCAATATATATTGCTATCCTTAAAGTATTTTGGGAATTATTATGATTATAATTGTGTGAAATGGTGAGAGGAGAGGGATTGGGAGAGAATTCATGTCATAGGATCTTGTAAGCAGAAGGGGGTCGGACTATATGAAAAATATGATTATTACCTTGTCTTCAAAGAGAAGCTTGTATGGAGTTGTGGATATTTAATCTTATTTTATTGTCAAGGAGATGGGTTGACATACCATGAGAAATATCTCTGTGTGAGAGATTGGTTTTTATGAAGTGGTTTTAAGATCCGGGAGCATACTCTCTAGGTGAGAGCATTGCTAAGAATTGTTCCTTGGTGCACTGAGAAATAGTCATAGGGCTTGTAGACTTCCTATCTGACCTATTGTTGGAAACCTTGAAAAGGGAAGTGGGGAAGACATAGGGTTGTTGAGAAGAGAAGGGGAACACTTCCTTGGATGTGATAGGTGCATGGGGAATGAGGGACTGTGGGATAATTGTAGAAGTGGGAACCTAGGAATGAGTAATTTGGTTGAGATTCAAACCTTAGTGTGTCACTAGAAGTATTTTTCCCTAGTGGAGTTGAGCCCTAGCTCGAGGATGACCTGTTGCTAAAAGTTTATGAGCAACAATATCTATGGCTGTGAGAAATGTTTGAGCCAAGGCTACATTTGGTGACTTTCATAAAAAAATAAGTGTTCTTAATGCACTTATCTTGGTTACTGTGTGCTTGTTTATATGTCTTTGACATGGGTTAATTCTTATATGTCATTGTGAATAAGTGTTTTTTGTTATTATGTTTAATGCTACTCGTACATGTAATTATGGAGCTTATAGTTTGTATTTTTAGTTGTCCATGGATATGACCAATGTGGTTAATATTTCCTATTAAATTAACCGGGTGATTTTGGTTATGAGTCGTCAGGAAGAATATTGAGTGGTTGGGTGCGTAGGATGGTAGCATGTGTACACCATGCGGATGGAATTGTGTATGGCCAGAGAATTAGATTATGTGCACAATGAATTTTGAGTTGGCACATGACACCTACATGGTTGTGCACACAGTTTTTTGTGTGATCGGTATGCTAGTGTGCGCAATTTTGAGTTACTTCCACTACTTAAGGTTGTATTGAAAAGATAAAGTTGCATCTGTTGTTATAACTTGCATGGTGTGACTCAGGCTTGGGTTGAGCGTGTTAATTTAAGTGATACTGGATGGATTTGAATCAGATTAGAATCTGCATAATGAAACTTCAGTGTAACATTTCTCAGTAGTACGTTGGGGATTTAACAGTTTGGTTGACTTAGAGCTACAAAAGTTGAGGTTGTGTGACATGGCCCAGTTTGGGGTGGTTGGGGACATTATAGATGAAACACTTGATACACTTGATACTTTTGATACAAAGAGGGTTGGATCATAAAGGGTTTTTATTCAAGGTGATATTGGATAGGTGGAGAAGGACTTCCATATAGAGATCAGTACCTATCAGGGAGAAGAGAGAACAAAGGAAACCGCAAGTGGGTTTCAACAGATTGGAGTCACCGCAGTAGGGTCACACTGTACAAAGTTTTCCATATAGTCTTTGTGCACATGTACATGGATTTCATTGGAGAAAAGAATGAATATGCGGGTTTGATTAATGAAAGGTGTGTACATATCAGGAAACATGAAAGTTTGGGACTGTACAATAGACCAGGACTTTCTAGGGTTTGCAAGTGTTATCTAATTTTTTTTGTATTTCTATGTGGGACATTTTACCAGTAAGAGAGACCTTTTAATATTTGAAGTTATTTGAATAATAAAATTAGTTGATGGGAAGAATATATTTGTGCATTGTGTTTGATATTTTGGTTTCCATTATTGCTTCTGTTATATTTATTTGATTTGATTATTCCATCAAGTGTATTCTGTTTTGTGAGTTATTGATTTGATTTACAACAAGGAAATCACTAGATAACAAAGTACCTAGGTGTTTGAGTAAGGAAATTCAAAATCATTTTGGGTTGATGATAGGTATAAATTGATGTTGGAGGATGTTATGAACTAAATTCTTAATATATCATAAACAAAAAGAAGTACACACCATGTACAACAATGTGACCATGGACCACACATACAATATAGATAACAAATTTGAGTTACACAATAATGCCTTAAAAAATAGGAGAACCTACTCCCCATAACCAAATACATTCATACATCACAATTCATGTGTCTCCAATAATGAATACATGATCTCTATATATACATATTCACACACTACACATGAGGCCCCTTTACTATTAGGTTGATCCTATTACATATTACACATTACATGTACACTTATCCCCATGATATATGACCCCCTTAGGGTCATATCATATACATTTAACCCTATATATTCCCCCCTTGGGTCATAATATAGTACCCTCCTTCAAAAAGTTTTGTCCTCAAAGCTTTGCAATAAAGGCTTCACTCGTGATGAAATCAGGTAATATGATTTTCTTATGTTCCTAATTTATTCATTCCATTGATGATGATCCATCCATCCAAAATCAATTCTTTTTTGTCTTAATCCTTGGTGGCTATTTGTTGCATAATTTGTTTTCCTTTGATTCAATGTACTGTTGTTGTAACATCTCCAATTTGTAGTGGTTGTTGGTCTTTGATAATAGCTTTTTGAAGAGTGGTTTTGTGATACCTTGTTCCATGAATATTGACAATTATTCCATATTCTTCCTTTATAATTCCGATATTGACCTTCTTATATTCCTTGAAATATTTCCTAGTAATGAGGATGTCGATATGTTCACATTTGATGGTTTTCCTTCACTCTACACATGCATTTAATCTACCTTATTTTCAAAGATAATGAAATACTTTATCCTCTTTTCTTGGTATTTGACTACTCTAGACTTGGAGATAATACCATCATATTTGGCATGTACATCCTCTAGATGAAGTTCAACTTCTTCAAGTATCTTTTGGTGACCTTGTTGAATCTTGTCTTCTTTCTCCTTTTGAAGATGTAATGTGATCCCATCTATCAAATTATGACTTCCTTCTTCATTTTTGGCTTGCATTTATAATTTTACCTCATCGATATTTAGGGATTCCTCATCCTTCTTGTAAATCTCCTCTTCAAGTATTTTGGTAGTCTTTTAATCCAAGATCCTTGTTTTTTCATGATTTTGACCATGCTTATTTTCTTCTTTCAGTCTCTTGACCTCATCCAATAGTTTTTTATTATGGTTTCTTAATCTACCTATTTATTCATATTTCTTTTTCAATTCTTCCTTTGACTCATCCTTTTCCCAATTCCCTTTTCTACTCGTTCCTTGTTTTATTTTTTGAACCTACTCAATGAGTGTTTCATTAAGGCATCATATCTTAGATAGATCTTCAACCTTCTTCTTGATATATTCCTTTTCATATTTTAACCCATCTTTGATTCTATACATTGCCTCGATTTTTGTATCCTTGATCCATTTATTTGAGAAGAGTTTTTCAAATTCTTTACATGTGAGGTTCCATATAGTATCCTCATCAACACTCTTCCACCACTTTAGAGATTCACCAAAAAAATAAACTATTGTTGTTAAAGGATTCCTATCATATTCCTTTACCAACCTCAACCATTCCATATGATTTATTTCATATTTATCTTCATCTCCTCTAAATATAGTGTTGTTGGGTATTTCTACCCTACAGACTAATAAGCTAGGGCTCTAAACTTATACGCAGAAAATGACCCTTAAGACTTAACTTTTGACCTTCTACCCGAATCTAAAACCTCTTTCTTCACATGCATACAAGAGAAGAATAAACCAACCCTTTTCCGGACGGCTGAAGTAGATCCTCCGTTGAATTTCTTGTCCTTTTGCCGCTGCTGCTCCTTCCACAAAGCTTCCTGCAATCAAACAATACTATGCATGCATGCTACTGATCTATTATAGGGTTAGAGATAAAAACATAGAATCAAATATCACATATGAGATTCATGTATGCGGGACGGGAAAAGTATCTTTTTCATTAGCTTCAATACAAATCAACTTACAATGATTTCTGAGGTCGGTCACCATTCCACGATTCTGATCCTGGGCTCTTCCTCTTCTTTTT
>ML780141.1:728527-744751 GCA_009831015.1 Picea engelmannii | reverse complement strand
TAATGGCCTAAAGCCGACATAAATAAAATAACATTACTAATCTAAATCACAACTAATGGCCTAAAGCCGAAATAAATAAAATAACATTACTAATCTAATATGCCCCAATTAAGTGGTAATGAGCCAATATTAGGGCTTAACAACAAGTAACACTATGGAACTGCCCTTGTGGATTCATAACCCTAGCTCGGGGGTGACATTGTTGTTGAGATTTGGAATAGTAGTGTATATGGTTGGGTGGAATGTCCTTGGTCTGCATCCAATTGGTGTCTTCTTTTATAAACATAAGTGCTCTCTGTTATGGCATTATCTACCTGTATATGTAATCCAAATTATTTTCGGCACGAAATGAGAGCGAGGATATAATCAAGAAATGCACAGAGATATCACAGATATCCAATAATATAACAAAAATGTATCGGAGATGCAACCATAAACATAGATATACAGTAATACTCGATTTCTATTAATGAATGAAATGTACAGAGACTGTAAAAATACAGAGTGAAAGACTCGCTAGAGTGGCAGCTTATCTCTGAGAAGACATGTGACGGCTACTCGCATTCGCAAGAAGATGATTACAATGAGGCTCTGAAGGCCTTTTTACAATAAACAAGAATGAAAAAAACCCTAGACATCCAAAAACCTAACCCTAGGAGATGAAGCGCCAAAATTCATGTGGGACCCGTTTGGGTAATCTAGTACATCAACTTCCTGGGGTCATAACTTTTGCATACGATCTCCATTTTATGCGTATGATAGACTGTTGGAAAGGTATCATCAAAGAGATTCATTTTGGGGGTTCAATCATGCCTTAAGATATCATTGAGAAGCGTGATCCTGAAAAACCTTCATTTAGGCCCTCAAAATGGCCCTAGAAGTTAAAAACTGCTAAAAATAGTAAATTGCCAAAATTGCTAGAAAATTGTTTTGAGCCAGTCGGAAAAGGTGGGTGGCCACTGATATCCACCTAGATCAATATGAATGTGTTTTTATATGTATTTAATTATCGTTTAATTGAATCTTTAGAATATGCATGCTTGCTGGTTATTGTTGTGCATGTCGTTAAATCCTTTTCTTTTGTGCAATCTTATAAATTTAAAAGGGTATCGATAAGAGAACAATGTCCAAGGGTGGGATTGAAGGTGGTGTGCCCTGACCTGTGGGTGGCTAGGTATGTTACAGATTGGTATCAAAGCATATGGTTGAAACAACGGGCTTGTATGGACCGGGTCTGTTGGTCAGAGTTTCATTATTGAGATAAAATTATGACCATGAAGTTGAAAATATCAGGAGGAATGGCATTGTAGGATCTATGAAAGAGCTAGAACGTCAGAGGTAATTTGTAAGAGTTTGAAGGTTCGTGACCGTCCCCTTTGAATTCGGGAGCGATCGCAATTATGGGATCAAGAGAGATCCGAGATCGTTGGATTAGAGGGAAGGTGAACAAGGTTCATCTGATGAAAGAAAAGCAAAGGTTAAGTCACAACCATCAGATCCCATTGTAGAGAAAGATCAATGGCTAGGAGGCCGCATTACGGGGGCCCAAGTTGCATGAGAATTAATTCCCCAAGCTGGTCCCACAATCTAAACCATGGTTTCACCAAGGGGTTACATGTCAGTGTCAAAATAATTGTGGGGAGAAAGGTGGGTTACTCCAAACTGCCAATGCGCACCCCCACAAGTTGAAAGGAATTAAGTGATGTGACATGTTAGTGCTTGAATGATCCAAACTATGAAGAGATGAAGTAGATCCATACCATTGATCAAGGTGGACACGTGGTAGGAGATCCTACACTTCAGCGGATAACCACTTTGGAAGAAAGACATATGCAAAAAGCTAGAACTCCCGAAGGCCCAAAGCCCGAAGTTCGTATGGACCGTTCATCAATAAGGGAACATGGTGCCAGATCTCTCACTTTAGAGACTTAATACTCTAGAAGGTTTTGCAGAGCAAAGCACTAGGGGAAGAATTACCCAAAGTCCCAAATTAGTTTAGGACCATTGATCTCAAATCAACAAGAACCGTTGATCTATCCAGCAATATCTCTCGAAGTCCCTAAGTCCAGGGTTAATACAGACCGTCCAATAAGGGAGACACATGTCAGCAGATTGGCTAGTTCGGGAATTCGGAGTTCAAGTGAATTGGAATTTTTCTAGTGTGGAAACTCCCAAAGCCCAAAGAGAAGAAGTGGTGGGGCACGATGAAATCACTTGGAGGTGATGTGGACCCCGAAATTCCAATGTTGCGTGGCTTGCAGATGTCACCCGGGATGACGTGGAAACATGGGATGTGTGCCACATGTTAGTAAGTTTTGAGCATGTGGAGGATTGAAATGTCAATTAGAATGTGACACATGTCACTTGCCTGATTGGGCCACATGTCCACTTCTAGTATTTCACCACATGGTGATAGATCACGCAATCTGAAGACTGGGCACTCCAGAGGAAAAATATGTGACAGTTGACATTTGGTCGAGAACTCCCGAAGAGCTGAAGCGATTCACAGCCGTTGATCTGTAAGATACAAACATCAACAGATCATCGACATTGGGTGAAAGCAATCCAGAAGAAGGTGAAGGCGGAGAGTTTGAAACTCCCAAAGCTCGAAGAGATAAAGATATTCATAACTGTTGATTTGCAGGAGGACATGCATTGAGAGATCGTGAAATCCAGGTAAAATCGTTTCGGGAGGAAGTACGCGGGAGAAGTTGAGACTTCCAAAGGCCGGAGTTTCGAAGTGGATATTGATCATTGATCATGAATGAGGACGAGGACCATTGATCAGGTCATGGTTGAATGTTCTAAAGTCCCAAAGCTTTGGATAAGTGATTTTTTAGCTAAGCGCAGGGTCATGGCTGTGGTCACATGCAGTTGAGAGATGATGGAATAAGGGCCAATGGACAAATTGTTTTTTTTCAAGAAAAAAAAGTGATAAGGAAGGATTTAGCCATGGTTTCTAGTCACGTTCACTTGGGGAGGTGGTTTGAAAGAAACACCTATGCAGAATTGAATTATGTATCGGCTAAAGGATAACATGGGAGTGTTATATGATGCATATCGATACATCTATTTTCTTCATGAATTGATAAGAAAAAAAAACCTGTAACATGGTTTAGCAAATTTTGTTTATCATATGTTTAATTCTAACAAAAGTGGTTGCTCACACATTTTGCAGACTTAATGGGTTTAAACACGTCAACTCAGAATTCATATTGAAGAAATGGAAGAAGACGAGGGAGCCTCCATCCATGACAAGGAGTTCGAAGGCCAGAATACCAGAGTTGGTAATGTAGAGACAGAGTCCAATGGATGTAAGGAAAGAGGAGAGAAATAAACCTTAATATAAACTATAAGAAGCCTGAAAATAGAAGTGCGGAGCTACAAAGTAGATAGTGAGAGACTAATGAGAGAGAAAAGTTAGATAAATGCTCGAGTGCTGCAAAGCATAAATCAGTTGCAGAGGAAAATGAAGAAGGGATCTAACTCAAAACAAGAGGAAGAAGGAAGGTTTCGGGAAGGAATAGAGGATCATGGAAGAGATGGTTATTCAAGGAGTGCCAACAAAAATCATAGACACCACTCACCCCCTTACTCAGAAAGAAAGTTTTATGCATCGGAAGATCCCATAAGAAGTCGAGAGGTGTCTCATGTTAGGCACCAAAGAAGGAGACAAAAAGTGAACAGTTTGAAAGGAGAGATGATAGAGCTTAAACCACCATCCTTTGATTGTGAAAGAGAAAGGGAAGATGATGCTAAAGAATGGTTTCTTGGACTCATGAGGTATTTGCAGTTGCATAACTATTCATCAAACCTGGAAGCCAGGATTTCCACGTACCATTTACACAGGAAAGATGCAATGTGGTGCAAACAACTGAAGAAAGTTGAACATGTTAATGATAATGGGATCACTTGGAAGCATTTCAAGAAGTACTTTGAGAGGAAGTACCTCTCAGAGAATTTCTATGACAAGAAAATGCAAGATTTATTTGAACTCAGGTTGGGAAGCATGACTATGGTATAATACGAGAAGAAATTACTGGGATTGTTAAAATATGTTGGGTTTATAAACGATGAAAAGGTAAATATACAGAGGTTTTTGAGTGGACTGACAACCTTTTATAAATTAAATATTAGGTATGATGAGCACAAGACCTTTAATGAGGCCATCAAGAAGGCTAAATACCTATATGAGTAAGGACAGGGAAGAGAATCCCTGTAGAAATCTTGGAAAGATAAGAAGAAAGAGAAGTCTGATCAGAGGAAGAAAGGATTAAAGCCTTCCTTCAATAGGAATGAGCCTAATAGAAATCATCAAGATCAGTATGTTAAGGGTGAATCCAAGAAAGAAGACTCCTTGGGAAAAAGAGGAAGACCACCTATCCAATGTTGGGGATGCAAAGAACATCACCTATACAAGGATTTCCCACACAGAAAGGATAGAGTGAAGACTGTGCAAAACGTCCAAGAGGCTATAGCAGTTGAAGATATGGGAAGAATATATGTAGCTTTAGATGATAGACAAGTAGAGTACCGGTTCAATATGATCGAGGTGGAAGGTAAGATCATAAATCAACCTATTTCTATTTTGATTGATTTAGGAGCAATTCATTGTTACATTGATCCTAAAATAGTGGATAGATTACATTTGGAGAAAATTAAGCTTGGAAAATCAAGTTTGGTTCAGCTAGCCACTAGAATCAAAAGGAGAATCCATGATATCATTAGAGGATGTTCCATAAGTCTTAATGGTCTGAATACAAATGCTGATATAAATATCATACCATTAGGGTCTTATGATATCCTAATTGGAATGGATTGGTTGGAAAAGCATCATTGTTGGACCTTGGTTATGGAAAGAAGAAAAGATCAAGGAAGAAAAGGTCAAATGCGAACTGCACGGGAGACACAATGACTATCACTAGGTCGAAGTAAGAAAAAGAGAAGAAAAGTCAGAGCAAAGTATGGGGAAGCAAGCCGTTGGAGGAGGATATCGAGGATGATAGATAAGAAAGGAAGATGGATTGAGGACAACTCAGCAAGAAGAGAAAGCCATCATTGGATGTTTTGGAGCATCGCATGAGAAGGAAGGAAAGACAGGCTGGTGAATCCATGAAAAGGCGGGTCAAGTTGACCTAGGGATTTAGACACCTAAGGTTTTGGTATCTAGGATTTTGGCACCTAGGTTTCATCCTAAGGTTGTCGGTGAGGGAATGCAATGTACAAATAAAGGTCAAGAGGACCTGGGTGGAGTTAGTAGTTGGTAGTTGTCAGTACTAGAGTTGGGGCATTGATATTGATTATTGTTGGTTGAGAGTTTATTGTACTGTGAGAGAGGTGAGTACTGGGAGTGAGAGCCTTCTGCTATTGTAAGATATTCAGTTGGTTGCGAAGATCAGGTCGTACAGCAAGGTGCATAGGAAGGAGGGAGATAGAGAGAAGAAGAAAGAAGATTTGTTGACTAAGAGAGTAGATCAGAATTGTAATCTTTATCTTAATATATCATAAGCATAGTTTTGTGGATGTATCTCTAGAGAGAGGGTGAACCACGTATATTTTGTGTCATATGTGTAATTGATGCTTGGATATCTGTCATTTTTATACTTTTATTTGGATTGTTGTGTCAGATCATATTTATAGCTGCGCAGAGTAGATCTAGCTGATAAGAGATATATGAATGTTGCCTTGTTGTTGTATCAAGTTCCACTTGATATTCCCCTGGTTGTAGACATCTCTTTCCTGCAAACCACTCTTAGCTTCTTCGGGTGAGACTACATCTACTTCACAGGTGCTTTAGAAAGGGCCAGTAGCTAGGGCTTGTTGGTGCATTCTTGGAGTGAACCTTGGGTATGCCCCTGTGCCAACAAATGGTTCCATTGCCGGGATCGGGATCTGTGTAAGGGAATTTCAAGGTGGTTCCCATTGAAGACAGAGATTCAAAAGTGGATAGAGGATCAAGAGAGGGACTTCACTAAATACTGAAACAAGAACCCTAAACTGAGTACTAAAGATTCACTACAAAGATACATATTTACTAACATTCACGAGATCTTCTTTAGGGGAATCCACCAAGAGTTGTTTGAGTGGTTGGCTAGGTTAGCCGATACCCAGTTCTAGATCTGATCTAGACCTCCTATGGTATGGACGTCGGAGTTGATTAAGAAGGTCAAGAGAGTTGATAACGATGTATCAAGGGTTGTAGATCACTAGTTCGATAGTACCATTGGAGGGTATATCACAGAATTTGTTGTTGATAGGGTAGAATCATATAGCCAGGCTGAGAGATACTTCTTCAAAGGACCTAGAGGGAAATTTTTACAATTTCTGAAGCTAAGAATCAATATGTTGTTGCATGAAAAAAACATCTTGAAGATATAGTAGATTGGTTGGATCCGAAAGGGCTAATGTTTAGAAATTCAGACAGCGACAACAACACAGAAGCTGGATATACGCGTAGTGGAAGAATATTCAGAGGGGTTCACCTTGAGAACCTGCTTAAGAAAAACTACGGAGAAGAGGGTTTCTATAGTGGAGAAGAGGAAGATCTTGTAGACAAAGAACATTCAAAACCCACCAGAGCAGAGGAATAGGAACATGGATGATTTTAGGGGCTAAATTTCGCTCATGGGCTAATATCCCATGGTTTTCCAAAAACGAGATTCACTATTTTAAAAATGATTCACCCAAATTCTATAGGATCAAATTATTTTACCTTAAAAATCGCCAAAAATTTATAAAAACTATATAAAATCCTTAGAAATTTGAATATTTTTACAAAAATATCGCCAAACATTTATAGTTGGCATATGAAGGATTAGTATGATTCGCCAAGGTCTCTACATTTTAAAATAAATTTCCATCCTTAAAATCATCCCTGAAGAGGAAGCTGAAGAACTTTGCCAGAAATTCACCAGAAACATCAGGAACCATGTAGACCAGTGAAGTAGGTAATATCAATCCCTCTGTTAGTTCAAAAATGCTAAGTAATGAGAATATTCTAAACCGCCAGAGTTTTCAGAGTACTATTACAACTAGTTCAACATCTACTCAGACAGGAAGCCTAGGAAGCTCTATGGCAGATGAGATGAGGCTCCCTATATTTAGGGGAGATGGATCTAAGGATCCTGATAAACACTGGTTCCTGTGTGAGGCCATGTGGAATATTAAAAGTATCACCAACAAAGCCATCAAGAGAACCTAGTTCAACATTACACTAAGGGACCGCACGCTAAGTTGGTACATTAAACTTGTCCAAGGACTTGTGCAGCCTAAGCCACTGAACGCGATCAAGAATGTGTTGATTGCAGAGTTTAAGAAACCTAAGTTGGAGTCACAATGTATTACGGAGCTAAAAGAGATCAAACAAAAGGTAGCAGAACATGTTTGGGAGTTCGACCAGAGATTCAAGACCCTAAAAGGCCGATTAACTTTTCAGATCCCTGATGAAAAAAATAAAGAATGGTTCATCGTGGCATTGTTACCACACATCAGATTCCCTCTGATGCAATAGAAGATTGCACTGCAGGAAGAATCTTTGGAGAATGCCATGAAGCTTGAATCAACACCTATGGGAGAATCTAGCTCAAGCATGAGCCAGATCTTGAGCCAACTGACTAGTTTGTCTCTGCAGGTCGAGGATATGAAGAAGGACAAGGGGAAGGACAAAAGAGAAGATATATGATGTGTAATATGCAGATCCGAAGATCGTGATAAGGACAACTATTTCCTATTTCATGAGTATTTGGCCTGAGGAGCACTGAGCCCCTTGAATCAAGTTAACCTACACTGGTGTGATGTATGCAGAAATAAGAATTGCCCAAGTGAGTGCTATTACATGCATAAGTATGTTCAGACACCCACAAACTTGTATTGCACATTCTGTAAATCATTGGGGCATGATGATCAATATTGTAGAGATTACTATCTCATGCATGAGAGGTCGAGGGACATATACAAGATTCAAGGCAAAGTACAACAAGAAGGAAAGACACTGTAGTACAACTCTCCAGGGAGGGGAAACTTCAATCCTCATGGTGGATATAGAGGACAAGGATGAGGAGGAGGTAAGGGTTTCTATAGTGGAGAAGAGGCAGATCTTGTAGACAAAGAATATTCAAAACCCACCAAAGCAGAGGAATAGGAACATGGATGATTTTAGGGGCTAAATTTCGCTCATGGGCTAATATCCCATGGTTTTTCCAAAAACGAGATTCACTATTTTAAAAATGATTCACCCAAATTCTATAGGATCAAATTATTTTACCTTAAAAATTGCCAAAAATTTATAAAAACTATATAAAATCCTTAGAAATTTGAATATTTTTACAAAAATATCGCCAAACATTTATAGTTGGCATATGAAGGATTAGTATGATTCTCCAAGGTCTCTACATTTTAAAATAAATTTCCATCCTTAAAATCATCCCTAAAGAGGAAGCTGAAGAACTTCGCCAGAAATTCACTAGAAACATCAGGAACCGTGTAGACCAGTGAAGTAGGTAATATCAATCCCTCTGTTAGTTCAGAAATGCTAAGTAATGAGAATATTCTAAACCACCAGAGTTTTCAGAGTACTATTACAACTAGTTCAACATCTACTCAGACAGAAAGCCTAGGAAGCTCTATGGCAGATGAGATGAGGCTCCCTATATTTAGGGGATATGGATCTAAGGATCTTGATAAACACTGGTTCCTGTGTGAGGCCATGTGGAATATTAAAAGTATCACCAACAAAGCCATCAAGAGAACCTAGTTCAACATTACACTAAGGGACCGCACGCTAAGTTGGTACATTAAACTTGTCCAAGGACTTGCGCAGCCTAAGCTACTGAACGAGATCAAGAATGTGTTGATTGCAGAGTTTAAGAAACCTAAGTTGGAGTCACAATGTATTACGGAGCTAAAAGAGATCAAACAAAAGGTAGCAGAACATGTTTGGGAGTTCGACCAGAGATTCAAGACCCTAAAAGGCCGATTAACTTTTCAGATCCCTGATGAAAAAAATAAAGAATGGTTCATCGTGGCGTTGTTACCACACATCAGATTCCCTCTGATGCAATAGAAGATTGCACCGCAGGAAGAATCTTTGGAGAATGCCATGAAGCTTGAATCAACACCTATGGGAGAATCTAGCTTAGGCATGAGCCAGATCTTGAGCCAACTGACTAGTTTGTCTCTGCAGGTCGAGGATATGAAGAAGGACAAGGGGAAGGACAAAAGAGAATATATATGGTGTGTAATATGCAGATCCGAAGATCGTGATAAGGAAAACTATTTCCTATTTCATGAGTATTTGGCCTGAGGAGCACTGAGCCCCTTGAATCAAGTTAACCTACGCCGGTGTGATGTATGCAGAAATAAGAATTGCCCAAGTGAGTGCTATTACATGCATAAGTATGTTCAGACACCCACAAACTTGTATTGCACATTCTGTAAATCATTGGGGCATGATGATCAATATTATAGAGATTACTATCTCATGCATGAGAGGTCGAGGGACATATACAAGATTCAAGGCAAAGTACAACAAGAAGGAAAGACACTGCAGTACAACTCTCTAGGGAGGGGAAACTTCAATCCTCACGGTGGATATAGAGGACAAGGATGAGGGGAATCATCTGTTACAACTGTGCGCAGCCAAGACACTTGGCAAGGGATTGTCAGAATCCTTGCACAACCTGCAGTTATTGTAATTCCTTCGAGCATGTCATTGAGGATTGCCCCTTATTGCTAGCTAAGCTTTAGGAAAGAAGAGGACCTCAGCAAAACCCACAAGTGAAACAGATATATGCTGAACCTCACGGAGCAGACCCTAGAGTTAGGAAAGCTACATAAAATACCCCAACGTTTGATGCTAAGAAAGAAAGACAGATATTTGAGGAGGCAAGAAAAGAGTTCAAATGAGATCAAGGGTCTTCATCAAAGAAACAACCAAAAATCAAATAATATGGCATGCTTCAGGCGTTGATCCGTCTACATCACCAGCAGATGGGAAAGAGGTAAGAAAACTCATGGAATTTTTGTGCACTTGTGTTAAGTTGATTCAAGATAAAATCATTGTACAAGAATTACAAGATTTAATCAAGAAGTATGAGATAGGAAAAACAGACCCCTTACTGAATAGGTCAGTACACCAGATTGGAAAGAAGAGAAGAAAAAATAAAGAATCACACATGAATGCTCAAATAGGAGAATATGATATAGACTATGTGGTCCTCGACTTAGGGTCGGAGGTCAATGTCATGACGAAGCAAACTTGGGCACTAATGGGAAAACCAAAGTTGATATATTCCCCTATCAGGCTTAGAATAGATAATCAACAAGTTGTCATCCCATTTGGACAATTGGAGCATGTCCCTGTGGACATCGATGGAGTTAGGACCTTTGCATATTTTGAGGTAATTGAAATTGTTGATGATAGCTACCCTTACCCTCCATTTCTAGGAATTGATTGGGCCTTTGACAGTTCTACTGTTGTTGATTTAAAGAAAAGACACATGACATTTGAAAGAGATGGCCTTAGGTTCATTGCACCCATAGATCCAGATGAGGGTCTGCGATATACAGATCCCATCAGAGAAGAAGACCGCACATATGAGCTAGAAAACATATATAAGTTAACAACTAGACAATAGGATTATATCAACCCTACTGCCAATGGAAATTTAAGCTGGAGAAGTGACAATGTGTGTTCATCAGATTCAGAAGAAGCATTGGATAATTGCTAGAACCAGATGTATGAAGTATCCACAAGGAGATGTGCTCGATTGACCAGAGAAATTAGCTGGATTGGTACCACAATGAGTAACTTGCCTACCTTTGATGGTCTAAACCCTTTATAAGCCTTCCTCTCAGAGTTTGAAACAAGTTTACCAGCACAACAAAGGCTATTGGCTATGGATGAGGCCCTGAAAGATACACCAGCAAGATGGTGGGGGATGCACAAAGGAAACATCACAGACTGGACATAGTGTCGAACATTGATGACAACGCGGTTCTCAACACAAGTAGGAAGATGCAAAGTGAGGTACACAGGTCAAAGTTGCCCAAAGGACCATTTGTAAAGCTGTGAAGAAGCCTGGAGTGAAATTCCTCAAGAAAAATGGGTGCAAAGATTCATTACCACGCTGGACATGATCCCTATCAATTGGTACCTTCAAGCAGAGTTGTGCCTCGTCACTTTAGATTGGGAAGGTATGATCCAAAATTTTGTAACCACCTTTTTGTTTGAAAGTGAATTTCCTTTATTAGATCAAGCACTATATATTGTGAGGCAAAAAGTATTTAAGGAGGCATATATCCTCCCTTTGGAGCAAGAAGAGGATGAATGGACTGTGCCATTCCAGAAACTACAAGGATGTTACAACATTAATGCTGACACAGATGACAATCTGAGGAAGGTAAACATCGCTGAGACAGAAGGCCACAGAGATGTGGAAGGAACATGAGTTGAGTTGCCATTCATTGGACAATTGATCAATATAAAGAAAGTCAATATTGGGATAGAGGAGACACCAAAGCTTGCCAATGTCAGAGATTATTGGGATGCTGCTACCATTGACAAGATTATAGATTTATTGCATGAATATCAGGACTTGTTCCCAACCAAGTTCACTGATATGAAGGGAATCAAAGGACCTATGGGTGAGATGAGAATAACTTTGAAACCAGATGCAAAGCCAATCAAGAAAAGACCCTACATATTGAACCTGAAATACAAGGAAAAAGTGAAGATTGAGCTTGACAAAATGTTAGAAGCAGGGATTATTGAACATGTCGAAGAGTCAGAATGGATTAGCCCTATGGTGGTGCAAGACAAGAATACATGCGAGATAAGAATCTGCGTAGATCTCAGGAAGATGAATGATGCTTGTTTGCATGATCCTTTCCCTACACCATTCACAGACGAAGTGTTGGATAATGTGGGAGGCTAGGAAGTATATTCTTTTACAGATGGATTTTCAGGATACCATCAGATCCACATCGCCAAGGAGGACCACCACAAGACCACATTTTCCACAAAATAGGGATCCTACCAATATACAGTGATGACATTTGGACTGAATAATTCCCCAACCATATTCTCCAGGGTGGTGGTCAAAGCGTTCAAAGAATTTTTGCATAAATTTTTAGAAGCCTATTTTGATGACTGGACAATTTTTAGTTTGATAAAAAATCATATTGAATGTCTAAGACTAATGTTGGACAAATGCAAGCAGTGTCAAATTTCTTTAAATTTGAAGAAGTGCATCTTCTTCTCACCATTTGGAGTACTATTAGGACATATTGTATGCAAGAAGGGATTGTTGTTTGATCCATCAAAAATTGCAATTATAGATGACTGACCGCCTCCTACTTCAGTCAAACAACTATGCACTATGCTAGGACACACTGGCTATTATAGGAAATTTATCAAAGGATATTCTCATATTAGTGTGCCAATGGAGAAGTTATTAAAGAAAGACTGCCAGTTTGGTTGGATAGACAAATGCCAACAGAGCTTCGACACACTGAAACATAAGATGGTTACAATGCCCATTATAGTTTTCTGGATTGGAGCAAAGAATTCCATCTGCATGTCGATGTGTCTTCTATTGCATTAGGAGCAGTACTGGACCATCCATTAGAATTTTCTAGTAGAAAGCTATCTGCAGCTGAAATCAATAACACTACTACAGAGAGAGAAGGACTAGCCATGGTGTACGAGCTGCAAAAATTCCACCACTACTTATTGGCAGGACACTTTAAAATGTTTACAGATCACTCTATGCTGAAGTACCTAGTCAACAAGCTAGTGTTGGGGGGGCGAATATGAATATGGCTTCTCTTGTTTCAAGAATATGATTTTGAGATCATAGTTAAGTCGGGAAGAATGAACAAGGGACCCGACCACCTGTTGAGGTTGGAACATGGTGAAGAACCCACTAGTATGGAAGATACACTACCGAATGCATAGATGCTTGACATTAGGAATATGGATGAGCACTTCGCAGACATAGTCTGATTCCTATCAATAGGAATGGCTCCAAGTGAGTATACAATTACTCAGAAGAAACAACTAGTGGTGCACGCTGCAGACTTTTCATTGATAGCTGGTTAGCTATATAAGATGGGACCTGATGAGATACTAAGAAGATGTGTGATGGAGGTAGAGCGCCCAATGATCCTCACAGAAGCTCATGAAGGCATTGCAGGAGGACATTACACAGGGAAAGAAACTGCACAGAAGGTTTTGCGAGCTGGCCTTTGGTGGCCTATGTTACACAGAGATGCTAAAGAGTATGCCAGAGCATGTGATGTATGCCAGAGAGTTGGAAAACCATCCCAAAAAGATGAGATGACATTAGAACCATAGATGACCCTACAAGCATTTGAAAAGTGGGCCATTGACTTCGTGGGACCTATAAACCCACCAGGAAAGCGCACAGGTGCAAGGTACATTATCACTGTGACAAAATACCCGACTAGATGGTCTGAAGCAAGAGAAATCAAGGACTGTAGTGCAACTACAACTGCGCGTTTTATATTTGATGACATAATAACCAGGTTTGGATTCCCTAAGGCCCTTATGAGTGATAAAGGTACACACTTCATAAATAAGATAGTTGAAGCCCTGACTGAAGAATTTGCAGTTTACCATTAGAAGAGTACACCTTACCATCCACAAGCAAACAAAACGGTCGAAGCATTCAACAAAATCTTGGAGACAACATTAACAAATATTTGTAGTGTGAACAGGGATGACTGGGATTTAAGAGTACCAACCATACTATGGGCTTATAGAACCACTTGCAAGAAATTAACAATGCAGACCCCTTTCAAGTTGGTTTATGGTCTCGAAGTTGTTGTCCCGATGGAGTACCTGGTACCAAGATTAAAAATTGCTACATTTATAGACATGGATGATACTGGCAATGTTCGTGAGAGTTGATCTAAAAATGAAGAAGACTTGAATTCTTGAAATTATTGCAAGATTTATTTCATGTGTTAAAATGCAAATGGATCAACTTTGCAACACAACTTTATGAAAATTACTCATTCAAGATGCATATAAACAGCAGAAATAAATAGTGAACATAAAACACAGAACACAACAAATGATAAAGGAGTTCACCCCTCTCTTGGGCTACATCTCTTGGTCTAGCTTCCAATGGATCTTTTGTATTATTTTCTCAAAGTGATCAAAAATGTGCTTTACAATGCTCAAAATGCCAAATAGATGGCTCCAATGGCTCCAGAACGTCCAAAAACCCCTAGCTGGGCTTTTTCGACACCTTGTTTGGCCAAAAATTGAAGAAGATAGGCTTCCTGGAAGTTCCCCTTCAAACTTGTTGTCTTTGGATCGACAAATTGCACCCTTGTTGGCTCAACCTAGCCCCCATGCATATTTAAGCGTTAAAACTTAGCACCAGGTGCAACCGCACAAATGGTGCGAACTGTAGGATGTTTATGGGTGCACCTAGCCCCTAATCGCCAAGGCCGAGGTCATGTGGCCCATGTGACCACGCGCAAACTCAAACGGTGCTCTGTCCCAAAGGCGAATAGAAAAGAGACAAGTAGTGGGTCATTGGTTTTAAAAACCGTTTAAACCACATTCAAAACCAAATCGTGTGTGCGCCAACTGGTGGTCGTGGTACCCACGGTATGGTCATATGTTATTGTATTATACGACCGAGGGCTAGGGCTAAGCCCCAGCTCGACCCCAGGCCAACTATTAAACAATTCGAACTTAAATTTATGTGAAACCATATATATATAATAAGGAATATGATGGGGCACATTGGCAACATAGACTTTGTAAAGACTATACATGTGGGTGGAGGTCACGGGGTCAAATCCGGTGGACTCCAATAAAATTTTATACAAGCAACCAATAACAGGGTGCCACGTGGCAACCCATGACTAGGCCACGTGGCACCGTACAACCAACCAAATACTGCCATGTGTCGCAATATAATTCATCCATATCTACCAACTGTCTTCCACTCAACCCTACCATGTGTCGTACAGAATTCCACGTCAGCATCCGTACGGACTGTATGGACTGTATAGTCAGCATCCCTTTTTTTTGCCTATTTGTCATTTTGAATAGAACGTGATATCTCTAGCTCCCGATGTCTGTTTGAACCCAAATGAGTTGCGTTGGGTTTGTGACGATGAGGCCTATGCTCCCGTTCGATTTGAAGTGATTTTGAGAACTTTGAATATTTGAGCAAAATTTGATCCCCTGGATCACACCTCCCCATTGGAAAGCTTTTGGACCTCCAAAAGACTATTTTCAGTCTATCTGAAGATGAGGGTATATCTCCCTCACCTTTCCAACCTCAATCCACTTGGCTTTTCTTGGATTTGTACCTTTAAGACCAACTCGAAGATACTCCACATTTCCTCATTTTGAAGTTCACATTCTCCTGTCAAGGATTGTGTCTTCATGCGGTTCTGTAAGATATTCTGGGGAAAAATCATCTATAGAAGGAATATGAAAATGCTCTCCTTGATCATCAATCAAAGGAGGCTCATACAATTTCAAATTCTCAACATTAACAACTGCATACATTTGCATATAAGGAGGCAAATCTAAATGGAAGGCATTGTTACCATTCTTGTCAATAATCTTAAAAGGACCATATCGAATTGGCTTCAATTTTTTACCTTCTCCTTTAAGCCTCTCCTTACTAATGTAAAGCCAAACTTCATCTCCAACTTGGAAACAGTGATCAACACGATGCTTGTCATGTCTTGTCTTGTACTTGGCCTGACTCTTTTCCAACTGCTCTTGCACCATTTGATGTATCGACTGAATTTGTTCAATGAACTTTTCTACCCTATCAATGTCATATTGACCATCAATAGCAATATCCTTCCCAAATATAAAATCTAAAGGAGATTTGGGCAAATAGCCAAAACATGCTTCAAATGGCAACGTTTGAGTTGAAGAGTGCTTAGCCCGATTGTAAGCATGCTAAATGTAGTGTAAATGCTCATCCCAAAGTTTAGGATGCTTGCTGCAATAACCACGAAGAAGATGCACCACTGTTCTATTTACCACTTATGTTTGACCATCGGTTTGTGGATGAAAAGCTGTGCTCTTTTTTAGTTTGGTGTCCATGAGTGCCCATAAACTCGACCAAAAACTTCCAACAAATCGAGAATCCTGATCAGAAATAATGGATTTAGGCAATCCAAAATGCACCCAAACATTTTGAAAGAACATTTGTGCCATTT
>ML780141.1:714683-725140 GCA_009831015.1 Picea engelmannii | reverse complement strand
TGACGAATCCAATTATCTAATTTCTCAGCATTTACTTCTCCATTGTACATTGGCAATTCGAATTTAATATCAAGCTTTAACAAAGGAATTTGTGAAGGAGTTTTACCATGTCCTTTTGGAGAATTCGGAAGAGGTCTTGAATTAGTAGAAGAAGAAGAAGATGGAGGTGAGGGTGGTGGAGAAGAACCATTCCCTCCATTTCCATTTGGAGTTTTATCACCATTGTCTCCCTTGTGCTTTGAAGGGTTGGAGCCTTCACCTTGCAATCCTGTATTTCTTTCCATCAAGATTTTCATCGTTTCTCTCATTTCCATGATACATTTTCTGAGATCTTCATCTTCTGTAGGAATATGTTCATGACTCTCCTCATGAGCCATACTTGGTGAATCCCTCCTTGAAACTTGCGGTGATGATATAAGCTTCCTCCTTGAAGGATGAGAACTTGGCTCTACAAGTTGACCTTATCCTCTTGTGAGTTTCAACCTTGTGAGCATCAGAAAACAAAACACTTGCAAATAATCAAGTCTTCAAAAACCTATTCTCTGATACCAACTTGATCTAAAAATGAAGAAGAATTAAATTCTTGAAAATATTGCAAGATTTATTTCATGTGTTAAAATGCAAATGGATCAACTTTGCAACACAACTTTATGGAAATTACTCATTCAAGATGCATATAAACAACAGCAATAAATAGTGAACATAAGACACATAACACAGTAAATGATAAAGGAGTTCACCCTCTCTTGGGCTACATCTCTTGGTCTAGCTTCCAATGGATCTTTTGTATTATTTGCTCAAAGTGCTCAAAAATGTGCTTTACAATGCTCAAAATTCCAAATAGATGGCTCCAATGGCTCCAGAATGTCAAAAAACTCCTAGCTGGGATTTTTCGGCACCTCGTTTGGCCAAAAATTGAAGAAGATAGGCTTCCTGGAAGTTCCCTTCAAACTTGTTGTCTCTGGATCGACAAATTGCACCCTTGTTGGCTCAACCTAGCCCCCACGCATATTTAAGCATTAAAACTCAGCACCGGGTGCAACCACATAAATGGTGCGAACTGTAGGATGGTTATGGGTGCACCTAGCCCCTAACCGCCAAGGCCGAGGTCATGTGGCCCATGTGACCACACACAAACTCAAACGGTGCTCTGTCCCAAAGGCGAATAGAAAAGAGACAAGTGGCGGGTTGTTGGTTTTAAAAAACCGTTTAAACCACATTCAAAACCAAATCGCGTGCACGCCAATCAGTGGTCGTGGTACCCATGGTTTGGTCATATGTTATTGTATTATACGACCGGGGGTTGGGGCTAAGCCCCAACCCGACCCCCCGCCAACTATTAAACAATTCGAACTTAAATTTATGTGAAACCATATATATAATAAGGAATATGATGGGGCGTGTTGGCAACACAAACTTTGCAAAGACTATACATGTGGGTGGAGGTCACAGGGTTGAATCCGGTGGACTCCAATAAAATTTTATACAAGCAACCAATAACAGGGTGCTGCGTGGCAGCTCATGATTGGGCCACATGGCACCATACAACCAACCAAATACTACCACATGTCGCAATATCATTCATCCATATATGTTAACTATTTTCCACTCATCCTTGCCACGTGTCGTATGGACTACCATGTCAGCATCCGTACGGACTGTACGAACTATACAGTCAGCATCCCATTTTTTTGCCTATTTGTCATTTTGAACAGAACGCGATATCTCTCGCTCCCGACATCCGTTTGAACCCAAATGAGTTGTGTTGGGTTTGTGAAAACGAGGCCTATGCCCCCATTCGATTTGAAGCGATTCCGAGCACTTTGAATTTTTGAGCAAAATTTGATCCCCTAGATCAAGAGGCTTGCCCAGTTGGTTGAACTAGAAGAAGTCAGATTTATTGCAGGATTCCATCAGCAAGTTCAGAAGGAAAGAGAAAAGGCCTATCATGATAGGCACATCAAGAAGAAGGCATTTAAGCAAGGTGATTTAATATTGGTGTATGACAGTAAATTTAGAAGACATCCAGGGAAGTTCAGAACACATTGGCTTGGACCATATGAGATCGCCTATGTCACAGAAGGAGGAGCTGCACAGCTGAAGACACTGAAGGGAGAATGGAAAGAAGGATTAGTGAATGGGAGTTGGCTGAATTTGTATTATGACAACCAACTTCCTCGCAACTCTCAGTAAAAGCAAGGAAGAAAAGGATCTAGGTACCAGGTGCAGTTGAAACTGGGTACCAGACATAGAAAAGACAGTCTACACAAGGATGGTAAGGAGTCATAAAGAAGAAAACAAAGGCTGCACTGCATAGTCCAAAGTCAAAGTGAAACAAAAGGATCAGATCTGAAGTGCCTCGGGACGAGTCACAAGTGAGTGTTGGGGGCCTGTTGGCCCTTGGTTATGGAAGGAAGTGAAGATCGAGGAAGAAAAGGTCAAACACAAATTGTACGGGAGACACAGTGACTGTCACTGGGTCGAAGTAAGCAAAAGAGAAGAAAATCCAGAGCAAAGTACGAGGAAGAAAGTAATTGGAGGAGGAGATCGAGGATGACAGATAAGCAAGGAGTATGAATTGAGGACAACTCAGCAAGAAGAGAAAGCCATCATTAGACGCTTTGGAGCACTGCGCGAGAAGGAAGGAAAGACAGGCTAGCGAAGCCCTAAAAAGGTGGGTCAAGTTGACCTAGAGTTTTAGACACCTAGGGTTTTGGTATCTAGGGTTTTGGCACCTAGGTTTCATCCTAAGGCTGTCGGTGAGGGATTGTAATGTATAAATAAAGGTCAAGAAGACTTGGGTGGAGTTAGTAGTTGGTAGTTGTCAGTACTAGAGTTGGGCATTGATATTGATTGTTGTTGGTTGAGAGGTTATTGTACTGTGAGAGAGGGAAATGCTGATAGTGAGAGACTTCTGGTATTGTAAGATCTTTAGTTGGGTGCGAAGATCAGGTTTTGCAGCTGGGTGCACATGAAGGAGGGAGACAAAGAGAAGAAGAGAGAAGATTTGTTGACTAAGAGTACAGATCAGAACTATAAGCTTTATCTTAATATATCATAAGCACACTTCTATGGATGTATCCCTAGAGAGAGGGTGAACCACATATATTTTGTGTCGCATGTGTGATTGATGCTTGGATCTCTGTCATTGTTATACTGTTATTTGCATTATTGTGTTAGATCATATTTATAGTTATGCAGAGTATATCTAGCTGATAAGAGATATATGAATGCTTGCTTGTTGTTGTATCAAGTTCCACTTGATATTCCCCTGGTTGTAGACATCTCTATCCTGCAACCCCCCTCTTAGCTTCTTCGGGTGATATTGCATCTGCTTCACAGGTGTTTCCAAAAGGGCCAGTAGATAAGGCTTGTTGGTGCACTCTTGGAGTGAACCCTGGGTCTGCCCCTGTGCCAACAATTATGTTGTCCTATATTTCCATAGAAAGACATTTACATGTCTTGATGGAGATGGAAAACAGAGAACTATGAAAGGAGTTCCAAGACCCATCTCTATAAGGGATATTTCAGCCTTATAGCTAAAGAGATGTTTTAGAAAAGGATGTCAATTGTATGCATCTCATGTGGAAGAACTAGAAAATACAAAGGGGCCAAGCCTTGAATATTTATCGGTACTACAGGAATTTGAAGATGTATTCCAAGAAATACTAGGGTTTCCACCAAGAAGGGAGATAGATTTCTCAATTGATCTAGTGCCTGGAGATGCCCCGATGTCAAAAAAACCTTACAGAATGAGCACACCAAAGTTAAAATAATTACAAATGCAGTTGGAGGAATTGTTGAATAAAGGGTACATACATCCAAGTGTTTCACCTTGGGGAGCACCAATACTTTTTTTCAAAAAGAAGGATGGAACCTTGAGGTTGTGTATTGAATTTCGACAATTGAATAAGTATACTATAAACAAAAAGTATCCTATACCCAGAATTGATGACCTCTTGTATCAGCTAAGAGGAGAAAAGATATTTTCAAAGATTGACCTGAGGTCAAGATACCATTAGGTAAGAATCAAGGAAGAAGAAATTCATAAGACAACCTTAGGACCAGGTATGGGCATTATGAATTTGTAGTGGTGCCATTTGTACTGACCAATGCACCATTTGTCTTTATGTGCTTAATGAATGGCATATTCAGAAATTGTTTGGATAAGTTTGTCATAATGTTCCTAGATGACATACTTATCTATTATAAGTCTGAAGAGGAGCATGAAAATCACTTAACATGGGTATTACAAGTGCTGAGAGAATATCAGTTGTATGCCAAGTTGAGTAAGTGTTATTTTTATCAAAAGAATATACATTACTTGGGACATAATATTTCAAAACAGGGCATAGTAGTAGATCCATAGAAGATTAAAGCCATTAGAGGATGGCCAATGCCCAGAAAAGTGTCAGAAGTCAGATCATTCATGGGATTAGTTGGTTACTATACAAGGTTCATAGTAGGGTTCTCTAAGATTTCTCATCCCATCACTTCTTTGAAAAATAAGGGAACTAAGTTTGAATTAACACCTAAGTGTGAATATAATTTTAATCTGTTGAAGGAATTACTTACTAGTGAACCTGTGTTAAAGATTGTTGACCCAAATGAAAGTTTTGTGGTGTGTATAGATGCATGTAAGGAAGGACTTGGGAAATTTCTCATGCAAAATGGACATGTTATTGGTTATGAGTCCATAAATCTTAAGGAACATGAGAGGAACTATGCCACACATGACCTAGAGCTTTTTTCCATTATCCATGCCTTGAGGATGTGGAGGCATTACCTCATGGGGAATAGATTTGAATTAAGGACATACCACATTGGCCCAAAGTATCTTTTTGAACAACCAACCTTGAATGCCAACCAAACAAGATGGCTGGAATTTTTAAGTGAATATGACCTCAATATCAAACATATCAAAGGAAAAGAGAATAAATTTGTTGATGCACTTAGTAGAAGAGTGCATCTCATGAATGCTATTGTTGTCAGTATGCATCAGTTGAAGAAAAGAATTTTAGATGGTCTTGCTACAGATCAACATTACCTACAAGTAGAGGAAAACTTACAGCAAGGAGATGTACAACAAAAAATAAAGGAGTATGAGATAAAGGAAGATGGATTACTCATGCATAAGAATATAATCTATGTTCCTAGTTCCAGAGAATTGAGGAATTTGGTATTGAAGGAAATGCATGATGCTCCTTATGTTGGACATCCTACTTACCAGAAAATGATTACAGTAGTAAGAAGCCAATTATTTTGGCTAGGAATGAAAAAGGATGTTGTTGATTACATCACTCGATGTATGGAATGTCAGAAGGTGAAGGTTGAGCATAGGCACCCTACGGGTTTGCTGCAGTCATTACCAATCCCAGAGAAGAAATGGGAAGTGATAACCATTGATTTCATAACTAAATTACCTAGGACAACAAGGAAACATGATTCAATCATGGTGGTGGTTGAAAAAATAACAAAGGATGCTCATTTAAATAACAAAGGATGCTCATTTTGTTCCTGTATAGACAACACATACACTGACTAATATTGAATAAATTTACATGAGAGAGGTTTCTAGGTTGCATGGGATACCTGGGACAATTGTCTCAAAAAAAGATACAAATTTACCTCCAATTTCTGGAGGGGATTGTTTAAAGGATTTGGTACAAATCTAAACTTTAGCACAACATACCATCCCCAGTCAGATGGGAAAAAAGAGAGGGTCAACCAAGTAATTGAAGATATGTTGATAATGTATGTGATGGATAAGCCATATAAGTGGGAAGATTACTTGAATCTGGTGGAGTTTGCATATAATAATGGGTATCAAGCTTCTTTGAGAATGAGCCCATTTGAAGCCTTGTATGGTAGGAAATGCAATACTCCAGTGAGCTGGGACAACCTAGCAGATAGAGTGGTACTTGGGCCGAAGTTGCTCAAGGATACAGAAGACCAGATGGTTAAGAACAAGTAGAATTTAAAGGAAGCTCAGGATAGACATAAAATTTATGAAGATAAGAGCATGACAACTAGAGAATTTCAAGTAGGGGAGCATGTATTTCTGAAAGTGAAGCCAAAGAAAATCTCTTTGAAATTGGGTAGTTGTACAAAGCTGGCAACCAAATTCTATGGTCCATTTGAAATATTGGAAAGAATAGGTCTAGTTGCATACATGATTGCATTGCTTGCTTCCATGAATGTGCATAATGCATTTCACTTCTCTTTACTAAAGAAATATGTACATGATCCTAACCATGTTATTGATTGGCATTTGATTCAGGTAGAGACAGAGGGATACTTTCAGGTTCAACCAATGTGGGTATTGGACAGAAAGGTCAAAATGCTCTGGAATCGAGTTATAGAGATGGTAAAAGTTCAATGGGCCTGCTAATATCCTGAAGATGCTACCTGGGAGCATGAAGATGCCATGTGGGCAGAGTACTCATAACTTTTTGAATAAAATTTGAGATTGTGATCTCTATTTTGTATATGCATCAAGGACAGTGCCAAAATAAGGGGGAGGGGATGTAAAACCCCGGGTTTTGAACCCCCATTTTAAATAATGTATTGTTACATTTATGATATGCCAGAGTGCCCAAACAATTATTAAAAGTCCAGTATGCCCAAGAAATGTAATGTTTTGATCATTATTAATAATACATACATCGTTGGCTGCTAGACGGACAAGGAATACAGTTATAGAGGGCTATGATTCCACAAGAGAGGGGGCTGGAGGGGATAAATGTTAATTTCCTGTTTTATTTACCCTCTGGTTTAAGGGGGTGGATCAATTACGTGGGCTTCTTGGGGAAGGCCAAGAGGTTCTTTATTCCCCATGAATTACTTAAACCTATCTCTAGTCTGATGGGCGGCTTGGCTGATAGCTCATTTGCTCATTTTTCTCATTCACTTTCTCTCTCATTCATTCATTCCATCCTTACCTATCACTCATTGATCCATCCTCAACTGTCTTGGCTTGGGAAAGGGAACTAAACTGCTGAAGATTAGACACGATATTGTTGGTTGTAGTGGTTGTTGGTGTGATCGATCCATCACTTGAGGCCTGCATGTCTAAGATGAATTGGCCTGTGTCCATCATGGTTCACAGATGTGATTCCTGGGAGTTCTAGAATTGATATTCTGGACTAGTTGCGATGTAGCCCAAAATAAGGAAAAGGATCGCCTGAGGGACTGGGTGGCAAAGAAGGGTGGAGGTCCATTCTCTTGGGTGGTTCAAGATGGGTACTTGGATTGTTGTGAGTGCTAGGAAAGCCTGCGAGAGCTTGATTTTTGACTGGTTTGGGAATCCAATTAACACTCTAGAACCGTCCTTGTGGATTCATATCCCTGGCTCAAGGGTGACACTACTGTTGATATTTGGATAGTAGCATCTACAGTTGGGTGGAACGTTCTTGGTCTGCAACTAGTTGGTGTCTTATTTTATAAAGATAAGTTCTCTATGTTATGGTATTATATACCTATATATGAATGTATTTCACAGTGTATTTAATTATCGTTTCATTGAATCTTTAGAATATGCATGCTTGCTGGTTATTGTTGTGCATGTCATTAAATCCTTTTATTGTATGCATCCTTATTAATTTAAAAGGGTATCAATAAGAGAACGAAGTCCAATGGTGGGCTTGAAGGTGGCGTACCCCAACCTTTGGGTGGATGGGTATGTTACAGATAAACTTCCTTGCATGCATGGGGGAAGGGGGGAAGCACTGATAGAAAAAGGAGAAATGGAAGGAGAAAGGGATACATGAAAGAAGGAGGAAGCCTTGGACAATCATGATGGATGATGAATAGATCAAGAAGATCATGGAAACAAATGGAAAGACACACAATGGAGTACCCTACCAATACAAGGTGAACACCAAGAAGAGAGTGATAGACGTGAAGGAAGGCTTGGAAAGTGATGAAGAGGAGGTAGAGGATCTCTAGGCTGTGGAGACTATTGAGGAAATCCCACGCGCAACATATGAGAGAAAGATGAGAGGTACAAAAGAAGAAATAGAAGGAAAAAATCTTATCCATATTAATGTTAGTGTGGAACCCATAAACCCATGTGAAACTAACACACCAAAAATAACACCACCATTTAGAAAACTGAATTTTGAGAGAAGGAAGACAGCATGAAGTACATCTACACAAAGAACAACAACTAGGGGAGCTAGTTCAGGGAGCATTAGTCAAGTATATACAATGTGCAGAGGTAGAAGTTCAACATTCAGGATGGCATGGCATGATCCCACTATTTGGTTACCAAAATTTCTAGGAGAGGCAACAGAAGACCCTGAGAAACACTTGTTCATTTGTGCAAAGATCTGGGAAGAAAAACATATCACTGAAGAAGTTACTAAACTTGTGCAACCACCTATAAAAGTAAGAGACCAGGCACTAGACTGGTACATGGGTATAGATGTAAATAATGCACCTAGGATGACAAGGACACTGATAGACATTAAGAAATTACTAATTAATGAGTTCCAAAAGCCGAGCTCAGAGGATCAATACATGAAGTAGATGATAGAAATCCGAAAGAAACCATGAGAATCTGTTTGGGAAATTGACCAATGATTTAAATGTCTGGAAGGGAAATTGAGGTATGCCATGACTGACATGAAATATAGGCATCTGTTTGTGAATTATTTGTTACCCCAACTGAAATACCCACTCAGAAAACAAAAATTCTAATCTCAAGAAGAGGCACTAGAGGAAGCTTTTCAAATGGAGGAGAATCAATACCACAAGATAGATCCAACTATAGAGGAGTTGAAGGAGGATCTAAAGAATATTACCTTTCAAATCAATCAGAATAAGGGGAAGGAAAAGCACGAAGTTGTTTGGTGTACCACATGTAGAACATAAGGGCACCATAATAACAAATGTCCAACATTCACACAGTATATGGCAACATGGATGCCAAACCCATTGCTGACAGGAGGACTCTGGTGTGAAATTTACAAGATGCACATGCATGATCCATATCATTGTCCTATGATGTATAAATACTAGATAATACCAAAGAATGCATATTGCACTTTTTGCAAGTTAGTAGGTCATGATGACAAATACTACAAAACCATGGATCTGATGACAGAAAGGACGCCAAACACATATAGGGTGAAAGATAAAATGATGATAGGTTAAGATGCACCTCAATTTAATCAGGCACCACCGTAGTATAATACTATTCTGCAACAATATAACAACGTGCAACCACAGTATAACATTGTGCAATCTAAGTATAAACCTATGCAGTATAATCAGGGATCTCAATACAATACATCATGTAAAGATCACACTAGGTACAGAGGAGGAGGAAGAGGTAGAGGAGGCTTTGGATGAGGAATAGGTCTAGTAGTGTGCCATAACTTCCAACAACCAGGGAACTATGCAAGAGAATGCCCACTACCACTTGTGACATGCATGTATTATCACACAATATACCATGATACAAAATATTGCACAACATTGTTGGGGAAGATATAGGAGAAAAAAAATCAGAACAATCAGAATGTACAGTGGATATCTACAAAATCTAGAGATTATGGAAAGAACATCAACATAGTGATGCGCGAAGGTGCTAAAACAAGAGATGATGTGGCTAAACAGGAACCAGTACAACTGTTGGAGTTACTTCACACACACCTAGGATTTATTTTTCCTAAGTTTATTCCTTGTTTATTAGTCATAATTAGTCATTATCCAGTCTCCTATATTTTAGGGGAGAATATTCCACTTGGAGAATATTCTCTTTCAGTTGACACTTCAATTTGACTAGTTGAGTTGAGTTTAGATGTTGCATTGGTTTTGTCACCATGCAACATTGGGATCATCACCAACTCATTACTCTTTGTTCATTCAGTTAACTGAAGACTAGTTGACTAGTTAACTCAACTAGGTGGCAGTTCACTCCTGTAACTGCCTGAGAGACTAGACTAGGTGGCAGTTCACTCCTGTAACTACTGGTGTGTGTCCAGATCACTCTAGAACACCACTATGGCTCATTAGTTACTTATGTAGCCTATATCTATTGTAAATTATTTACTCTTTGAGTGTAGAATACGATTAATGAGAATTCTTCCATTCTTTCTCTCCTTCTTCTTCTTTCTCCAATTCTCTCTACAAATGTGTGTATTATTGTTTAGCTAGATCTATTCTATGCAAGTTCAACACATTTACATGGTATCAGAGCCGACGAATTGTTAAGCAAAAGCTACACCAAATTATTTTTTGCAGGTACTGAAGATTGAAGAACGCAACAAAGATGGATTATTTGTTGGAAATACTTCTCACGCCTCATAACTATTTAGAATGGAAGCCAAAAATTCTTCTTATGCTCAGATGCAGAGGCTTGTACCAAATAACTATGGCAATGGAAGTAGAGCCTGATTCTGTCGATGAGAAAAATGACTTTCTCAATAGACAAGATATGGCCATATGATGTA
>ML780141.1:689786-710910 GCA_009831015.1 Picea engelmannii | reverse complement strand
AGGAAATGATACTCGGGAAAAATCCTCCAGTGGCCAAAGGTGTTAAGACGCAAAAGCAAACTGTTACTAGGCTGATGGGTAAAGGATGCAAATGCGGTTGATAGAACACACAATGGTAACATCCTTCGATGTAAGTTTAACGATCCCAGAGAAGGAAAGCTCGGTGATTTTTCATATTTAGAGAGTCTGAAAAAACATAAAAGGAAACTCCATTGAGGTACCTTTTTCGTCAATTTTAAGGAGTCTGAAAAAAGATTAACTATGGACTCCGTCAGGAATATTCTTCTGGACCGTTTTAATGAGTGTGAAAGAATAAGGTCACTCGACAATCTTTTCAATTTTAGGGAGTCTGAAAAGAGCTTAACTATGGACTCCGGGGGGGTTTCTTTTTCGTAAATTTAGTCCCTCAGGCCCGAAAAAGGAATAAAATTATACCTGAGGATACTCTTCTAAAGAATGGACATTCAATAGAGTATTCCTTTGTTCGTACAGTTGACCATCCTGACCGAAAAAGGGGTAAACTACCGCCAGACAGACGTGACTTCAAATTTCAGTTTAACGAGCGTGAAAGGTCACAAGATCACTCGACAATCTTTTCACGTTTAGAGGGTCTGAAAAGGGCTTAAAAGGAGACCCGTTTAAGGAATGTTCTTCTGGACCAGTTTAACGAGTGTGAAGAAACAAGGTCACTCGCCAATCTTTTCATCTTTAAGGAGTCTGAAAAGGGCTTAAAGAAGACTCCATAATGGTTACTTTTCTCAGTTAATCTGGACGAGATCGAAAAGCATAAATACAGTCTCGTCGGATGTTGCTTTCGGATCTCAAAGCGAGCTTGAAAAACAACAAAGTTAGCTCATGATCGACACTTTGTGGGTCGATGTTAGGTATCTCTTTGTAAGACCAGGCAAAAACATCGTGGAATTCCTTGAAAAGATCTGTGTAAATTTGAATCTCTTTGGGGGAGCAATCCACCTCGACGAAGACATTCTCCATGATGCCAGGGTTTTGGGATATGGTGATAGGTATCGTGGAAGCGATAGTCGCCATGTTGCCCTCAGCATAAATATCCTGTGTAGCCAAGAGGTTAATGGGACAAGGCCGATCTCCTGTCATGGTGATGGTGAATTCTCCTACCTCGATTCGGTGTAACTCTGGGAGGAAGTATGATCTGTGATGAAGATATTCCCAGGGTTTGTCTGGACCAGTCATTGCTTTGATTATGGCTTCGTCAGAAGGCAAGACTAAGTCTAACAAATCGGTGTTGACAAGAGAATCCTGAGCCCAGATAGGCTTAAGGAGTGGATCCAACTCCGGTGCGGGAATCGGATCAGGAGTAGCTGACGTTTGCTGAACCAAAGAGTACGCTACTTCAGCGGCTGACAAGGGCGTAGACATGCTCGCATTCCCTGTCGCATCCATCGTGTCTGATGGGGAAGGAAGAGTCCACAGATCCTGAAAGTAAGTCGTGCGGAAGGACAAAACATGGAAAATCTCAGCCTTGTGGTGAGTCGATATAAACTTGACATCGCCTTGAGGAGGTGGGTAATCGAAGGTACCCATCAAAGATGGGCACAAAACAAATCCTACATTGACGACACCGGCTTGAGGATTATCTACCATGGGAACCGTGGATGGCCCCAAAGCTGGGTCAGATCGAGAGAAGGATAACTGATGAATGGTCACTATCCGGCCTTCATGTGGAAACAATAAGACGCGGAAAACTGTAGAGACCACCGCTTGCATTGCATAATTCCAACTACGACCCAACAATAGATTGTAATCGATGGGGGCATCGACTACCTCTACTTCGACGCACACGGTCTTCCCCCCTAACTGCACAGGGAAATAAGGGATGATGCCATGCGGTCGAAAAAAATGACCATTGAACGCAGTGAGGAGAGTAGGTGACAGAGACAACTCAAGTTGACCAATGGATTTCTAGCATGCTAACGACATAACGCAAGTCGAAGCGCCCTCGTCTACCATCGTGCAGAAGATATTTCATGTAAAGGTTCTCGTGGGGTGAGCCACTACTATCTGAAATGCGACGTGGTAGGGCAAACGAGGTTTCAAGTCAGTCGTATCTAACATGATAGTTCCCGGGTTACAAGTCTCAGTAGAGCCCAAAGTAGTCAACAAGGCTTTCCTCTGAGCAGGGCAACTTTGGAGGACCTCCAAAGCAGACATAGCACAAGGGGTTTGGGACAAATCTTCCACCATAGAGTATTTCTGGGCGGCCCTTGCATTTGGATTATGAGAAGCTCGTTTAAATGCACCTTTTGGGATGTGCGTCATTGTTTCACCCAACGTCTTCTCGATCTGTAGAGGAAGAGATGGGATCTCGGCTTCTTTTCCCTTCTCAGAGGTGTTTGGTTTGCTATAATCATGAGCTCTAGTCGTAATGAAAGCGTCACTTTTCATCATATATACGTTCGCGGAAGATGGATTGTTTGAGGGAGGGAAGTTTTCATGGCTGCCCCCCTCTGTACTTGCAGAGGCTTGAGTTAAATTTTGCCCATGCTGAAAGGGATTAGTCAATACGGCTTGCTGTTGCTGTGTGACAAACTTCTGGGCCTCTGCAAGTCGAGGGCATAGGTGGGTTGGGTGGTCTTCCGCACAAAGGTTGCATGGGTACCTCACCTTCCTCTTTTCTGTGTTACCCTCGCCAGCATTATCATTTGGTTTTTTATCCCCCTTACTCTTCTTGCGTTGTTTTTTCTTTCCTTCAGGCTGCTGGTTGGCCTTTGGGTTAGTCGTCTGTACAGAGTGTACTTCCGACGTTTGAGTAGGAGGAGCAGCCAAACCAAGAGTCTGGCTGGCCGCTGATTGTTGTATAGATAACTGCTACAATTGTTTAGTCAATTGCTCAGTGGGCTTGGTTTGTGCCGAACCAACGATACCGTCAGCATGTGGTCCGGCTCTCTGTCTAGTTTTGTCTAGAATCGATCGTGGTGCATCCGGCAGGATGGTGTAGAATAGACCAGACTGAGAATAGATAAGCTCAAACTGTTGAGCTCTCATGATGGCTTCTTCCTTGGAGAAAACCCCTGAAGTTGCGATGTCTTTGGATAACTGCGGAACTAAAGACTTAAGGAACCACTCAAGCAGGAATGTTGGTGGGACGGGTACCTTGATAAGACTCTTTCGGCGTCGCCACTCTCGAATATGATCCGAGATATGGTCCACTGACATCTGCTCAAAATTGGCTAGCAACTCTGTGCCGGTGTCGTATCTCACAGGTAACTGGAAATGGTTAAGGAAAGCCATAGCCAGTTCGCCAAAAAAGGAATATCGTGAACGATCAAGCTCTATGTACCATTTTGCGACACTCCCAATAAGAGTGCGTTGAAACAATCACAACTGGACGGAGTCATCTTTCAGTGAGTTAGATGAACACCATAAGTGAAAAGTGGTCACGTGATCACCTGGATCTTCATTAGGCTTGGCCTCAAACTTTGGGATGTCCGAAGGCAACTTCGTCGGCATAGGAGGCCAACGTGGATCGTGACAGATAGGATCATTCAACAACCGTGTTAAATCCGGCAAGTGTAGCGTTGCCAAGATAGGGAGTTTAGGTTGCTGCTGATAGCTAGGATAAAAGGGTCCTGGAGTTTGACTGGCACCAGGTTTCCAGGAAAAGTTTGGCGGCTGGCCAGGATTTTGGTAGAAACCGTGGCCCTG
This sequence comes from Picea engelmannii, assembly GCA_009831015.1. NCBI lineage: Eukaryota > Viridiplantae > Streptophyta > Pinopsida > Pinales > Pinaceae > Picea > Picea engelmannii. The sequence goes on along the minus strand of ML780141.1, from coordinate 707,229 downwards.
ACCAGCGTAAGGGTTTTGCATTTGAGGAGACATCATTTGCTGATTCCCCATGAAGGACATAGGATGTTGGGTGTTCATCGTATTTGACGGACTTTGGGAAGGATTCCCCCATGCTGATCCTGTGGGGAGAGGCATAGAGGTCTATCCGGGGTTCCATTGGCTGTGGAAAGAATTGCCCCAGAACGACATTCCAGATGAAGGAACGGATCCTTGTCCTGAGTTCCAAGGTCCTGGTATATCTGCCCCCGGTGCAGGAATAGTACCCTGTGCCGGTGTAGACTGTCCAAAAATAGGTGTGCCCCCTAATGGGAAAGCAGTGGATGTGAGGGTGTTATTACCAAACGTCCCGTTCCAGATGAACGGTGATAAACCTACCGGCAGAGTTTGCGCAGGTGTTCCTTGACTCCCGGCTCCAAGTGGACTTGTGTGTGCAGGCTGCCCGGCGGACTGCTGATGCAATCCACTAAGCGAAGGGGACGAAGGAGGGATATGACCCCCAGCGTAAGGAAAAGAATTGAAAGGGACAGGAATGCCCCCAAGTTGACCTTGTAGAGGAGCGTTAGAGCTCCCTGCCCCCAGACCCAAAGTCTGTAATGTGGAAGAAGTGAGTGCAGGACTAGTACCTGAACTAGGCATACAGTATGAAAACGGAGGGCCGGTCGCACTAGGTGTGTAAGGAGGTGTGGCTGCCGTGATAGATGGCGTCGGGCCACTGTGCGACGTAGTTTCGACCGAGACCATGGTGGCCCGGACCATCAACAAAGGAAAGTTAGGAGAAGTTTCTCCCGTGGTAACAATAGCGATAGGAATGGAAGAATTCCCAGAGATTTGTTCCATAACTGGGTTAGGCACTGAGAGGCATTCATAAAATTGAATTGGCACAAAAATATCCGGCCAAGTATCAGCGTTTGAGGTTTCAACCGATCCAAGATTGGCGGCTGATTCCTCTGGGAGTTGTTCAGGCTCAATGGTTTGAAACCCGGTTGCTTCGAAAGACCCTCGTTGGTCTAACTTCCGCCTCAGTGGTGGCGGGGGTGGCTCCAGTATAACCGGCGGCAGGCCCAGAAGCCTTCGTGACTGGTGGAGCTATGAATCCTCCACTGTGTGAGAAGATTCATGACATGCTAAGGTATTCTACACGAACAAACAACAACACACACTACAAGAAATCCCCTAGAAGATAAATCAAGCAAGCACTAAACTAGTTGGAAAGACAGTTACAACAACCAACACTAGAGCAACTTACCGGTGCAAGTGCAACTCGAATACGGAAGCACCCTCCAGGTATACTCTGCAAAGCGTTGGTCCGATGTCCATCCTAGGTACTACGGTATACCCCCGCAGTCACCTGTGTATGTCCCTAGAAAAGATTGGCAACTTGTTTGCCAGCACGTGAACAACTATCAGGCGGGTACAGTTGGCAGTCGGGTAGACCACAATGAGCAGGGTATCAAGCCCGAAACCTGTCAAGGGTATCGAGAGAAAATGGTCCAAAAGACGACTGAGGAGCTCGAACGAATTCGAGACCCACGAAGCTCCGTGCCAAATGCAAACGACGAAATCCCTTAACAGATCCTCTATATGTGTTCTCCACAACGCTCGGTCCAGCTTTGGAGGGGTTATCTCCGCTACCTTTCCTTACGTGACCTCGTTCTTAGCCCTTGTGTTAGAGGGGGGTCCTGAATAGCTTTCCGTAACTGGACTTCTACACTCCCTATTGAAAGACTCCAATGTTTGGTTTGGGTGGCCTTGGAGAATTTACTCTCCAACCTATTCCAAGGCCCTATTCCTGAGCTAGTGTATGCACCCTACAAACAGAAAAGTCTACTTGATTTTATTTAGCATTTCTTTTAATGGGATTTTTAAGTCTCAAGGTGCGAAAATGAAACTGATGGTGTGTAAAAATACTCAAAGAAAAAATGAACAAAAATGCTTGGAAACAAACTTTTCTAAAATGCAAAACCAACAACTTTTCAGTGAAAAATACTTCTTTTCTTTTCAAAATTACTAAGATTTCATGCAGTAAATATGAAGGACTTTCGCTCAGATCTGCGAGCTACTTATACTATACATGCACTGCAAAAACTTATGCAAAAATACTTCTTTCCTAGCTACTGATGCAACAACACAATCCTCAAATCAAGAAGAAAATGACGCAAGAAAACTTTTTTATTTTATTTTATTCCAAAATAACGCAACAAGGAAAAATGATGACAAGATCAAAACCAAGAGAATGAAGAGAAAACTCTGGCTAAAAGCACAGATCGCAAACAGAATCAGAGCACAAAAAAGAAAAAAAGCAATCAAGATAGCATCGACTCTAACACTTGCCTAAAAACCGTAAAACAAATATTTTTTCTCTTTTGTCTTTTCTATCAAAAAATCAAATAAACAACCCAGGCTAAGGATACGATGCCCTAACCTGCTGACTGTGCAGCCTCGGACTCTAGACCTCTGAGAGGAGCTCTTCTCACCACAGGAGGGGATGACTACCCCACCCAAGCAGAAAAGCTACCAATCAAGCCCGCGACTGTCACCAAGACAGCATGCATACAAATGCGTGCTGAGCTTCTACAGCACGCGGGTACCCGTGGGCTAGCCTTAAACAGGCCGCGGGTTTGTGTAAAATCTAAGATAAAACAACACACAGGCAGCCCAGTCCTAAAAAAGGCCTCTGGTATTGACAACCAAGGTCTCTGAAAGGCTTGGGTTCTCTTACTTCAACAGAAAAGGAAAAATTTCACAAAAGAAAACAAATGCAAAGAACAACTAACACACTAAGGTAGACTGAAAGTAAGACAGCAAACCAACAGAACCTAGACAGGATCCAAAAAGCCCCCTGAGAAGGTAAAACTTCTGACAGGGCAGAGGGGACTGCCTCTTAAGCTTCCTGGGCTCTACACGCTACTGAAACCACTGCAGCAGGTGTTCAAATGTGGGTTGTAGATGGTTAGGGCGCGGGCACACGCGTGCAAGCCTTTTGCAGGCCGCGTGTACCTCTGTGTGTCCCGAGAATAAATTTCAAGTGTCAGTCAAGGGAGACTGGTATTGATAACCAGGTTCCCTGCTAGCATTGACCTAACAGACAACAAAAATAAACAAAGAAATAGAGACTGAAATTCTTTGAACTACCCAAAAGATCTTTAACCAAATCCGGAAACCCTAAGAGAAAAATTTCCCCAGTGGAGTCGCCAATTCTGTTGTGGGGTTATTCTACCCTATGGACTAGCAAGCTAGGGCTTTAAACTTGCATGCAGATCATGACCCTTAAGAAATAACTTTTAACCTCCTACCCAAACCTAAAACCCTTTTTCTCAGGCAAACATGGGATGAATCAACTAACCTTTTTTATCGACGGTTGAAGTAGATCCTCCATTGATCTTTTATCTCCTTGCTGCTGCTGCTCCTTCCACAAAGCGATCCTGCAATCAAGACAAAACTACACATGCATGCTACTGATCTACTAGAGGTTTAGAGATTAAACACAAATCAAATAACATAGATAAGACTCATGTGTTCGGGACGGGAAAAGCATCTTTTTCCATTAATCTCAATATGAATCAACTTACAATGATTTTAGAGACCGGCCACCGTTCCTCGATCCTGATCCTGGGCTCCTCGTCTTCTTTTGTTCTCCAACTTCTTTGCTTGAATTCTCCTAAAGCTTGAGGAAAGGCTAAAGGGTTGGGACAAAACGGACTTGGCAATTTGGCAGAGTTTCTTTGCTATGATTTTTCCTCTTTTGAATAGTACCCCTACCCCTCCTTTTACAGGCTAGAAGGAGCTAGGGTTTTTGGTGAACTCTCGGCCATGCATGGCTGGGAGTTCCAGTTAACTGACAAAAATCTCTCCGTCCCGGCGAAAACGTTCCTGATTTTTTTCTTTGTTAGGTAAACACAGGTTGTAGTGGGCCAGCCAGCGTTCCAACATGTGCTGCAGAAGGCTTGCCAGCATCCCAACGCGCCCAGTGATAGGTTAGGGCGCGGGTTACTTAATTTAGGAGGTTTTTGAAGAGTCTGTTCAGCATGGCTTTGGCAATGAAGGGCAATGAGTTGGCCTGATGCCAGGTAAGCATGGATAGTGAAATTTAGGGTTATAACAAAGTGGAAGATATATGGCATGCATCTCAGGAGTCACATGCAGAGACTTTTGCATGCACCATGCATGCATCTCAAGAGATAAAAAGAGAGCCGAGCAAATCAGACTCCATTATGATATTTTTTGAGAAAAATTTGCAGACAAAAAATGGATATTTGAATTCCTCTCGGGAAAATATCCAATTTCAAAAAAAAAAATCGTCCAAAACAGAGTCTAGAAAGTGAAGTTATGATCATTTCAAAATCAACAAAATTTCAGCATTTTTCCAGAAACGACCGTACGGTTTTCAAAATTTCATCCAAAATTTATTTGGATATTATTCATTACAAGAAGATAAAGTGGATATGTGTGGAAATATCAATGATGCATATACTTCATCAGATCCGTGCAAACATCTACATCTTCAAAAAAGTCTTCAAAGAGCACAAACTTGCACAGTTGCGAGGTCTTCTTGGAGTGAAGGACATGGTTTCTTAACAACTGCCTTTTGTTTCTTATCATTTTTTATTTTATGCATTGTAATTTGAGGGGGGGGTTTGTTCCCATGAGGTTTTCCCTCTTTCTTAATTTAGTTCAGTGTATCTTTTGTATTTGGGTACCTAACATGGCCTCGTAGCCGGGACCCATTCTTTATTTTCACCATAGTGATGTTCAGGGGGGGTGTTGGAGTTACTTCACCCACACCTAGGATTTATTTTTCCTAAGTTTATTCCTTGTTTAATAGTCATAATTAGTCATTATCCAGTCTCCTATATTTTAGGGGAGAATATTCCACTTGAAGAACATCTAAACTCTCAGTTGGTTCTCCTTATGGAATGGAGGTGATTGAGGTGATTGACTAGTTGAGTTGAGTTTAGATGTTGCATTGGTTTTATCACCATGCAACATTGGGATCATCACCAACTCACTACTCTTTGTTCAGTTAGTTAACTGAAGACTAGTTGACTAGTTAACTTAGCTAGGTGGCAGTTCACTCCCATAACTGCCTGAGAGACTAGACTAGGTGGCAGTTCACTCCCGTAACTGCCTGAGAGACTAGACTAGGTGGCAGTTCACTCTCGTCACTACTGGTGTGTGTCCAGATCACTCTAGAACACCACTATGGCTCATTAGTTACTTATATCTATTGTAAATTATTCACTCTTTGAGTGTGGAATACGATTAATGAGAATTCTTCCATTCTTTCTTCTGCTTCTTCTTCTTTCTCCAATTCTCTCTACAAATGTGTGTATTATTGTTTAGCTAGATCTATTCTGGTGCATGTTCAACACATTTACAACAACACCAGTGGATTAAGAAAAATATCAAGCCACCCAAGTTGATGCGAAAGAGGAGAAGGAGACCTTTAAGAAGGCCAGACAAGAATCTATCAAGCAGAATGTTGCATATAAATCTACCGCACAACATACCCAATACGTCCCAATGTATGAAATGCCGTCAGCATTGGACCATACCAGCGAATTCCACCCAGGAAACTAATTAAGTTGTATTAAAATTTTCATGCAATCCTGTATTCAAGTATTTAATGATCCATCATTTGTTATAGTATTAAAGAATCTGTTAGATAGATGTACCACAAACTCTGAGGGAAAGTTAGAATAGAGGATAGTCAATCACCTCCATTCCATAAGGAGAACCAACCGAGAGTTTAGATTGAATGCCAACATCATATATTTTAACATGGGTGATGTGATATTAGATCTGGGATCTGAAGTGAATGTATCACCCAAAAAGACATGGCAATGCATGGGATAACCTACCTTAGGCAACTAACCAGTCCAACTAAAGTTAGAAAACCAACACAGAGTTCTACCAATAGAGAGGATAAAAGGAGTGATAGTAGATCTGGATGAAGTGCGCACTAAGGAAGACTTCAAAGTGATCGAAATCGTGGATGTCACAACACCATATCCAACATTACTGGGATTGGATTGAGTGTTTGATGATCAAGAAATAATCAACCTGAAGACCAGGAAGATGACATTTGATTCAGGTGAGTATAGGGTTATCACGCCTCTAGATCCATCAGAAGCTGAAATATTTGTGGAACCAACATGTTTAGACCTGGAAGAAATTAACCACCTTTACTAGACCACCATGTGCACCGAATATTACATCAATCCAACTGTCGATGTTGTAATGAGCTAGAGAAGTATCACATCATGTGCTTCCAACTCAGACATGGGTATGGATAATTGGTAGCAACGCCTACATGAGGTCTCAACCAGAAGATGCACCTAAATAGACTGCGTAGTAAGATGGGTTGGGATAAAAGTCATAGAACCTCCAAGTTTCCATGGAATCAACGACTTGGAAGAATTCCTAACGAGATATGAAGATGAAGTATTAGAAAATCAAAGACTGTTAGCACTAGATATATCACTCAAGGCCACACCCGCAAGATGGTGGGGCGCACACAAGAAAACAATCAAGGACTGGTACCAATGTAAGCAGTTACTGTGCATAAGGTTTGGCACAGAACAGAGAAGCAACCAACAACAAAAGTATGATGGATAGGGGGCACCAACAAAACACTTAGAGAAGTGAAGAGCGTTGTGGAAAATGACACCCCCAGAGGAATGGCCTCATCATTTCATACATACCTTAGAGGGCATCCCATCAAACAGGTATATGGACCAAGAACTATGCAAAGGAACTACGAGTTGGACAATTCTACAAGAAAAATTTAAAGTCATGTTCTCATTTGAACATGAGAACCCCAAAATAGATGCAACACTTAAGAAAATAAGAGGGGTGATATTCATTAAAGAACTAGAAGTCAAACTCATAATAGAAGAACAACAACAAAATAGACAAAAAGTGAAATAAATGTTGTCATGCTACCATGTGCAGGAAGAAATACTAGGAAGACAATCTGTGTGATAGTCAGATTGAAGAAGTTGAAGTGAAAGAGAAGTGGAAGGTCCACCTCTAGAATCATAAGTAATTGTTGTGCCAATCAAGGTGAAGAAAGTAAACATTGGGACAGTTGAGAATCCCAAGATGGCCAACATTGGAGACTACTAGGACGAGCAAACAATGGACATGATAACATAACTACTACGCGAGTACAATGACCTGTTCCCAACGACCTTCACAGAAATTAAGGGTATCACAAGAGAAATTGGAGAGATGAAGATCCCTCTCGAAGTGGAGGAAAGACCTATCAAACAGAGGCCTTACATATTGAACCCCATCTACAAGAAGAAGGTTAGAGTAGAAATCGAAAAAATTCTAGAAGCAGGAATCATAGAACAAGTATAAGAATCAGGATGGATAATCCCCATGGTAGTTTAGGAGAAAAGTCAAGGAATGTGTAGATCTAAGAAAGCTCAATGATGCTTTCCTACATGACCCCTTCCCTACACCCTTTATAAATGAATTCCTATAAAATGTGGGAGGCCATGAAGCATACTCATTCACTGATGGATTATCATGCTACCACCAAATCAAGATAGCACTAGAAGATCAAATCAAGACTACCTTTGCAACATAATGGGGATCCTACCAGTACCCAGTCATGCCTTTTGGACTGAAAATGCACCAACAATTTTCTCCAGAGTAGTCATTGCTGCCTTCAAAGAATTCATCCATCAGTTTCTATAAGTATATTTGGATGATTGGACAATGTACATCCTGTTGAAAGATCATGTATAGGTGTTGAGGATGATGTTATAAATATGCAGGAAATGCCAAATATCCTTGAACATCAAGAAATGTATATTTGGAACACCCTTCATAATTCTATTGGGTCACATAGTATGCAAAGAAGGTTTGCTCGTGGATCCTGCAAATATTGCAGTAATTGTGAACTTACCACCACCAAAATTAGTGTGCCAGTTGAGGGCCACATTAGGACATACAAGATATTACATAAAATTTATCAAGGGGTATGTGCAGATCACTGTGTCGATGGATAAATTATTAAAGAAGGATACTAAATTCCAATGGAATGAGAGCTATCAACAAGGATTAGAAACCCTCAAGGAGAAGATGGTCTCAACACCCATATTAGTCTTTCCATATTGGGAGAAGACATTCCATGTGCATGTAGATGCATCATCCATAGCCCTGGGAGCTATTCTGGTGCAACCAAGAGTAGGGGATTTGGATCACCCCATAGCATTTGCAAGAAGAAAACTGTTAGACTCTGAGAAGAACTACAACACTACAGAGCGAGAAGGTCTAGAAATGGTATATGCACTTCAAAAGTTTAGGCATTATCTACCTGGAAAACACTTTAAGATGTTCACAGATCATTCAGCCCTTAAGTGCCTAGTCAACATGCCAGTGTTGGGGGGGGACAATCTGTCGATGGTTACTACTGTTTCAAGAATTTGACTTTGAAGTCATAGTGAAACTAGGGAAGCTAAATGTAGGACTGGATCACTTATTGAGGGTCACCAATGGCGAGGATTCTACAAACTTAGAAGATACCTTCCCCGACGCACAGTTATTTTCATTTCAGGTCGTGGATGGTTATTTTGTTGACATTAATGAGTATTTAAGTACAACGGCTGCGCCACAGGAATTTAACACCATGCATAGGAATAATCTGGTTGTCTGAGAATCTGACTACCAACTGATCGTCGAACACTTATATAATATGGGGGAAGACAACATCTTGAAAAGGTGCATGCTAGAACACAAAAGGCCTAGGATACTGGCAAAAGCCCACGAAGGAAGAGCGGGAGGGCACTATGTAGGAAAAGATACCACACAGAAGGTACGGTGTGTAGGATTATGGTGGCCAACTATTCATCGAGATGCAAAGGAATATTGTCAACAATGTGATGTTTGTCAGAGGGTTGGAAAACCAAACAGATGGGATGAGATGCCCTTACATCCACAAGTGATGCTACAAGTGTTTGACAAATGGGCTATCGATTTTTTTGTCCCAATTCACCCACCCGTAAGAAGATCATGAGCGTGATACATCATCACTGTGACAAAATGCCTCTCAAGATTGGTAGAGGAAGCACCAGTTAAAGATTGCAGCGCAGAGAAAACAACACACTTCCTATTTGAATATCTGCTCACTAGATTTAGATGTCCAAGGATCTTGATGATTGACTAAGGCACTCACTTTATAAATAGAACTATCAAATCTCTGACTGAATAATTTGAGGTCTACCATCAGAAAAGAACGCCATACCATCCTCGGGAAAATGGAACAGTGGAAGCCTTCAACAAGATTCTAGAGAATTTCCTAACCAAGATTTGGAATGTCAATAGGGACGACTAGGATTCGAAGATAGCAGTAGTATTCTGGGCATATAGAACTACCAATAAGAAGTTGATAGGGAAGACACCATTTAGATTGGTGTATGGACAAGAAGTAGTGGTGCCATTATAATTATTAGTACCAAGTCTGCGTGTCACAACAATTACAAACATGACAGAATGAGGCACAGTACAAGAAAGGTTAATTTAGTTGATGAGCATGGAAGAAGATAGGATTCTAGCAGGATTTCACCAAGAAGTACAGAAATCAAGGGAAAAATCTTGGCATGACCGACATATTAAGAGAAAAAGTTTCAAGGAAGGAGACCTAGTCCTACTGTATGACAACAATTTTTTTCAAAATCCTGGGAAGTTCAGAATGTGTTGGTTGGGACCATATGAGGTAAAGATTGTCACAGATGGAGGATATGTACAATTGAAGGATTGGGAAGGGACATAATTGAAGGGAATGATCAATGGGAGTCAACTGAATTTTTACAAGGATAGTCGACAACCCGCCACCTGACCATTATCGTGTAGTATAAAAAATAAATAAATCCGTTCGCACGGGAGAGAAAATCAGGGCGAAGAAAAGGAAAAAAAGTCTGCATGCACAAGTCATTGAGTCAGCGCAATGAAATAAGAATACTACACTAGAAGCAAAGGGTATATAATCCAAGGACTCCACGCACCCAAAAATACCAGCGTGGATGAAAAAGGACCAATGGTTGGAAAGTGCAACAATTCAAAAAATGACAAAGGTGGAGTCAGGTGCCAAGTGGCAACAATGATTGTAATTGCGATAGCCTGTACATAGAGGTAAAGATAGTAGCGCGACGAAAAGGGAAAGGTTTGAAAAAAAGATGCAAAGGACAATAGTTAACATGTACAATGGTACCATACGTAGGACATGCCACCAAAAGTGAAAAAGGGACAATTTTCAGTGCGGAACAGTTGTCACTCCGTCCCCCCGCTATAAAGTTGGAAAAAGGGGTGAAAAGCAAGTCATTCTGTTAGTTTATAAGGATAAGAATGCATAGTCGAGTGAAAGAGAGATAGAGAAATAATTTGACCGAGCATTTGTCGAGTTCATAGATTTCAAGCCTATACCCCATCATAATGTCACCACCATGAATTGGAGAGTTGGGAAGGGCCAATAGGAACTTGAGAAGCACTGCTCACATGACATACACAAGGGAGAAGGAGACACCTATAGTCGTGGATGTGGATTAAATACACACACCAAAGTATGAAACAAACTCGTTAATGGTAGAGGAGGAGAAAAACCTTGCACAAGAAGCCAGGCTGATGGAGGAGGACCCCGAAAGAATAGAGTCCAACACCTTGAGGGGACAAGGCCCACGATAGACTGAGCAGGCCATGGGTTTAGCTCCATAGAGCCATGAACTAAAGGTAGCATAGGAAGCAGTACAAGATGGTGTACTAGAGGTGGGGGCCTCATCCCCACAAGCCAAACAGAAGGGCCAAGGTGAGAGAAACACGCACAAAGGGTCACAGTCGCAGGTAAAAGGGACCCTAAGTTTTGCCAAAAATTCCTAGTGGAGTGCACGTAAATGATGACATGGTCGGTAGAGTGACTACCATCAAATACTTTGACCATTACATGGCGGATGTCACTAAATTTCTATACCTGGCGTCCCAAGTTTACCTAGAAAGCAAGGGAGTAGTCTAATCAGACATGCCACTAATAGAGCCGACATCGTTGATCCTGGGCTATATAACACTACCATCATGAACTTACTGGAGGCCGCACACTTTGGGAGGGGAAATCATATCAACGCCTGCATCAAGCAATTGTTTGCATGAGTACATGGTGGAATCTTATGGATGGATAGGTTGGTGCCTATCACCATGGACCTCATCGCAGGAATCATAGGGCTACCCATAGATGGGGAAAAGTCGGAGCAGTATTTTGAGGACAAAACGAGAGCCAAGGCCATCTCAGATGAGATCAAGGCTAAGTATTTCATGGAGCGAGGCAACAGGGGCATCAAGATTAGTGACATTAATGATCCTGTGACAAGGTTTTCCATAAGACTCCTTAGATGTAAACTAATGCGCAAGTGCTGCAAAGAGGAAGTACCGACCAGTGTGGTCGCTGTCGCCATGCAATGTGCAAAGGGGATATAGATGAGTTGATCTCCATACCTGTTGAATTCATTCTTGGAGGACTACAAAGATACAAGAGATTGGGGCTCTGAGTTCCACTACTCATGGTTACTCATCCTCATTGGCCTCATTGGTTGGAAAGAACTGGTCTACAAAATGTATATGGAGATGTAATGTCTCCCACCTCTTAGAGAGGTGATGAGGAGACTCAGTGGCCTGGGCACCCCCACTAGGTCATAGTCTCACACTGAGGGGGAAAAGTCAAGAAGTTAAAAGTTATATTTTTAAGTTGACTTAAGAAAGGAAAAGGATAAAGGAGTAAAAGATAACTCAACAGAAGAATAGAATATTAACCCTAGGAGTTAACCTAACTCAACAGAGAATTAGAAGGAAAAGTATAAGTAAGAGGCTGGGGTGCACCTATTACACATTCTGATTTTGGGTATATTTCTTGCTAGTGCTCTTGAGCATTCAATTTGGGGGTTTGATGTACAAACCCTTGTGAGCAACTCAGTGGTGAAATATCCACTCACCTTGTTCTATAGCTTGGTCTCGGGGATGAAATATTCCTCCACACCATTCTATTCTCATCATATCTCCTTCTAGATCTTTAGAAGACAGCGAGACCATACTATTGGGGAATTTCCAGCAAGGGCGCACCATACCATTGAGGAGGGTTCGATTTATCTATTCAGGAGGGCACAACGCTCTTAGAAGATTTCATAGTTGGAGAGGTTTTGCCTTGGACATTGGATTTGAAATAACACAAGGAGGATCCCACTACCCTGATCTATTACTTGACCGAATTTGGGCTCATTTGGAGCATTCTTCCATCAGGGCCAAATTATTGAGGGCTTTAGTCTCCAATTGGAGCGTGGCACTCTCTAGTTGGAGGGTTCGACATTCAGATCAGCTTGATACTGGTATCCATTACTTATCCAGCCTTTAGAGGCTTCTTTTGTATTGACGCGAGCATTTTGCAGCAGCTCATATCTATTGTTTGTACAACCATCTGAGGTTTATGCCAGATCGGCCATCTATTGTATTGATCCTACATTGCTTATAATAAAAGGGTCAGATATTTACCTGTGCTTATATATCTTGAATGTATGATGATCATCATGTGTTGAATGAATCTTGTATGCACCTAATAACTCAATAAACACTTGCATATCAAAAAACCAGTGGTAGTTAGTGATTCCAAGACAGAATTTGGCTTGGGATCATTACAGTGGTAGCAGAGCTTCGATCCCCCCAAACTTGTGAAAGGATCAGTGCATACAGAGGTACAGTGGTGCTCTCATGGGTAGAAGGATGAAATCGAGCAGTGTAACAGAGGCCGAAATGGAAGGGTCAGGGGATGACCATGAGTCTCTAGGCTTGGCTCACATAGCAATAGAATTTGACAAGTTCCAGCAATTCATCAATCGTATGGAAAGCACATTGGTCTGACACTTGGATGAGTACCATGAAACCAGCAGAAGGGGACAGGCTGAACTCTCTGAAACTTTGAAGAGGGTTGACTAAAACCTACAGATAATGAACAAGAATCAATCCAATCTAAATGAACTTCTAATGCAAGTGACTCATCAGGGGAGGAACCTGGATACGTACTGGAACGAGGAGGCTGGTGGATCTGAGGAAATCCATGGTGAGATCAGATATAATCCAGAGAAAGTAGTTAGATCTGAAGGAATTCTGGATGGAGATACGGCCCAAGGTCAGATGGGTAGTAGGGTCAATCAGAGACAATACATACCTACAATCATAGATGATCAGATTGGTTGACATTCAGGTAGCAGAGCTAACCCTAGACCTTACATGCCCACATTCACATATGAGCAAGGGCAACAAGAACAGGTAGAAGAATTTGTGGAACAAATGGAAAGGAGTGCCAAAGAATACTACAGTTTGGATATGAAGGTCCAAAGACAAATGTCCCTAGATCAGTATTGCCAACTCAAGTTCAGAAATCAACCTAGGACAAACCACAGGGGTAGTTTCGAGTTTGAATGTGGAACAGGGAATATAGAAATTCCATACTTTGATGGTACGACCAAGATGACGACACAATCTTGGGTACAGAAGCTGGATACCTATTTACAGCTCAACCCCATGAAAGAGATGGAGGCCATCAAGTTTTCCACCATGTACTTGGATGGCAAGGCCCACGACTGGTGGTACCATGGGCTCACCACACTCGGCCACAACCAAATTGTATCCTATATAGAATTCACTCAGAGGCTGATTGATAGATTTGATCTAGGAGATCCTGAGTTACATTTCCGAGAGCTCACCCAATTCAAGCAAACAAGTACGGCTGAGGCATACATTGATGAGTTCTAGAGGTTGGCAGTGATGGTGCAAGATATGTCCCCAACCATGCTCATGATGCTCTTTACAGAAGGATTGATGGAACCCTTGAAGGGTTGGGTTAAGGCCTTCAAGCCTACCAGCCTGCAAGAAGCCATTTGGAAGACAAGGGATATAGGTCCAGCTGCTAAACCAAAATTCATACCCAGAACACCTCTTAAAAATGGTGGAAGAGATCAAAGGCCTCCAATAAACCAGGGAGGATGTGACCCTAAGGGTTATGACAGGGGTCGTGGCAGAATAGATGACAACACCAGGAGGGAACTGAGAAGGAAGCAACTCTGCTTCACATGCAAGGAGCCATGGAATCCCTCACACAAGTGCATGGGACAAGGAAAGGTACATTACATTGAGGTCACTTCAGATGACGAAGAAGAGGATGAGTATGGTCAGATACAAAACATGGAGGCCGAAACATTAGAGGCAGCAGAAGAGGAGGTTCCAGAACTAGACTATGCTGCTGGAGAGAAGGCTACGTTGGCATCTATTAGTGGGGTACCTAAGTTCAACACCTTCAGGATGAGAGGGGTCTTGCAAGGACAGAGAGTGTCGGTTCTGATTGATGGAGGAGATTCCCACAATTTCATTGATGCAACATTACTGAAGAGGAGGCACATACCTACGGTAAAATTTGAAGGATTCAAAGTGGAGGTAGTAGGTGGTAGTACTATGCCCTGTAATAGATACATACCAGGTATGAAACTCACCTTGGGAAGGCATGAGTTAGTTCAGGATGTCTATGTGATGGATCTTCCCGATACCAACATCATCCTCGGGGTGCAGTGGCTCAGCACTTTAGGACCCATAACCACAAATTACAAGACCATGGAAATGTCCTTCATGGGGGAAGGAGGACGAAAGGTTGTGCTCAGAGGCATGATAGGTAACTCTGCCAAAGTGGTCATGGACAAGAGGATGGAAACCATCTTCAGAAGGGAAGAAATTGTATACGCAGTGGAATGTAAGGTCTCAACATGGGTGAATGAGAAGGGAAAGGTACATTACACACCAGAGATCAAAATAATAGTTGACAAGCACCAGAAAGTGTTTGGGCCGATTCCTCCAGGTGTGCCACCAGACAAGGGGTTTGAGCACATCATTGAGCTAGAAGCAGGGGCTAAGCCTATTATCACCACACCCTATAGGCATCCCAATAAGTATAAAGACGAGATAGAGAAGGCCATCAAGGAGCTTCTAGACATGGGACACATCAAACCAAGTTCAATCCCATTTGCATCATTAGTAGTCTTGGTGAAGAAGAAGGATGGAACGATGAGAATGTGCATTGACTTCCGGGCTTTGAATAAAAAGACGATCAAAAATAGGTACCCCATACCCAGTATTGATGAGTTGTTGGATGAGCTGCATGGAGCTATATATTTCACAAAAATTGATCTTCACTCGGGCTACCATCAAATCAAAATGAGGGAGGAGGACATCTCAAAAAAAACCTTTAGGTGTCACTACGGCCATTACGAGTTTTTGGTGATGCCCTTTGGGTTAACCAATGCCCCGGCCACATTTCATTCTTGCATGAACCATGTGTTCAACAAATAGCCGAGGAAACACTTGTTGGTATTCTTTGATGACTTGCTCATTTACAGCAAGACCTGGGAGGAACACCTTCGACATGTGGACCAAATCCTGTTAATCATGGAAGAACAATCACTATATGCCAAGGAATCCAAGTGTGAGTTTGGAATGACATAAGTGCTTTACTTGGGACACATCATAGGGGTAAAAGGGGTACAGGTACACCAGGAGAAAGTAACAGCCATTAAGGAATGGCCTACTCCAAAAACACTCACAGAACTGAGGGAATTCATGGGCCTATGCACATACTACAAGAAATTTGTCAAAGGGTTTTCTCAACTATGCGCACCCTTGACTGACCTGACTAAAAAGGGGTCCTTCAAATGGAATGATGAGGCCCAAGTCACGATGGAGAAAATGAAAGAGGTCATGAGCACTTGCCCAGTTCTAGCTCTTCCTGATTTCGGCATACCCTTCACTTTGGAGTGTGATGCCTCAGGGGAAGGTATAGGATCCGTGTTGATGCAGAAAAGGCACCCCCTTGCCTATGAAAGTAGGAAGCTTAGGGGTCCTGAACTACTTTATAGCATTTACGACAAAGAAATGTTGGTTATCATGCATGCACTAGCCAAATTCAGGCAATATTTGGTAGGTGCCAGGTTTGTGGTCAAATCAGACCATAACAATCTTAAATATCTATTGGAGAAGAAAGATTTGAATGAAAGACAACAAAAATGGGTAAGAAAAATACAAGCCTATGACTTTGACATTGAATTCATCAAAGGGAAGAACAATGCAGTGGCCGATGCATTATCCAGAAGGCCATCCATTTTTGCCATGTCCGTTATGTCAGTCGACTGGAAGGAACACTTGATAGTGGACTATGCAAAGGATCAGTTCACTTGTCAACTGCTGGACGGGAAAACACAGGATGACAACTTCAGAGTCATAGATGACCTCATCTATTACAAAGGCCGGATCTTTTTAGTTCCTGGATCAGCTCTCAAAGCTAAGATCCTGCATGCATGTCATAACTCACCAGTAGCAGGGCATCAGGGCATCAGTAATACATACAGGCAGGTGAGAGAGAGGTTTACATGGAAAGGACTCAAGGAAGATGTGATGAAGCATGTCAAAGAATGCACTACATGCCAAGAAAACAAGGATGAGCACACGCACCCTGCAGGATTGTTGCAGCCCCTACCTATTCCCGAGCACAAGTGGGAAAGTATAGCCATGGATTTCATCACAGGGTTGCCCAGAGTGTTGGTTGTGGAGCCTGATTATCTTCCTGATGCAGAGGTCCTTGCTTTCAGCCGTGTCTATACCCCATGAAGTATTTACACCCCAGAAGTATGTACACTCTTCCACGTGGGGGAGTGTAGAGGGGGGGTACCCCCTCTGCGGGGTCCGGGGGGTCCATCCCCTTGGTTGGAGGGTCTGGGGGCAAGCGGACCCCTAGCGGGGGTTCGGGCGCAGCGTCCTCCAATGGGGTTTCGGGGGCGAAGCCCCCGAAGCAAAAATTGCCTTATAAAAGTATATTGTAATTTCATTGTAAATCTGGACCGTTCATTATAAGGTCGCACATCTAATGGTAGAGATTATGTTAGGGTTTTTTTCCCTAGAAGGCAACCCTCTTTTATGAGGGAAATGTATTGCAGCTATGTACGAGGGTGAATATTGTATTTCTGAGAGAGGAGACTGTGAGAGAAAGAAGAGGAAGTTACAATGGGTTTTTCTGTAGGTTTTATCCCTTCATTTTGTTGGATAATAATAAAGGAAGGACCTGGAAATTTCTCTGGTGGACGTAGCCCACACTGGGTGAACCATGTAAATCTGTGTCTCTCTTGTATTGTGTGTCTTCTGTGTTTTTGTTTCTGCATTTGTTTTATTTTATTGCTCCGCGGTCCTGTTTTTCTAACAACTGGTATCAGAGCGTAAGTTAACTTGCAGGAAAAGAGGGTTCTTGGTTCGAGTGGGAGCAATGTCGGAAGATGGAAAGTTTAGGGTCGAGAAATTTAACGGCCAAAACTACCAGTTATGGAAGATGCAGATGGAAGACTATTTATATCAGAAGGATCTATTC